>CAJHQP010006099.1:0-40718 GCA_905132765.1 Moricandia arvensis | reverse complement strand
TAAGAAGCCCTTAGGTCTCTGGATATTACACACCAGAACTCGACAACTTCTAGAGAGAGAGAGCCGTCAAGAGAGAAAAGAAACTCGTGGTTTATTGATTGCTTGAGTACAATAGGGTTAGGAGAACCCTTTAAATAAAAGAAACCAGAGAAAAGGCTCTCTAGGGTTTCGAAAATAATAAAAAGGAAAACTATAGTTTAAAAATAACATAAGCTTTAAAATGTAATAAAATGTGAACTTCTGCTAGTCTTCGGCCGATATAGAGCCTAAGTGATGTGTAAGACAAGTTGTGGCCTCGTTAAAAACCTTCCTCCGGAAAACCTCGTGGGACAAAACCAAAAGCAAGGAAAAGAGCACGCACCAAGTGTCTTGCCTAGACACTAACTCAGCTTGATGTAGAGATGGCTTGAATGGTTATCAAGACATCTCGGATCAAACCTTGTCCAAGACTTTCTTCTTGTTGTGTATGTGAAGTGAGTAATCCAACAACATTATCCTTAAGTTTCTTGACTCTGGAACGAGTCATGGGACCTTCTGGAATGGCTAGAGCATCATCACCAAGCTGCTGGTGCATTGTGGCTTCATGTGGCTCATCTAGACTCTCCTTGTTCTTCTTAGTGATCCGGTCCATGATCACATCATCTAAGCTCCCTTTGTCCTCTTTAGTAAGCTGGTCCATGATCACATCATCCCCTCCCTCTTCAAAAAGATTTGTCCTCAAATCTGTTTTACCCGCAATAGAGAGGACCAAGTTAGTAACATCAAAGTTTGAAATCAGATTACACTTACCTTGAAAGCCTCTTTGATAGGCATTGTTGCTGAATGGTTCGGATATGTAGAAGGGACTGAACCGTTTGATTCCTGATTCACTACTCAAACCTGCATCATACTCTTTGACACACAATAAGTTAGCACATAAAATTTTATCATAGAGTAAGAGCAATAGTCCAAATCCTTTTCTGCTCGGTTTTGGCTTGTATTTTGCATCTGGAGGTGCTTCATTGATGATGATGAAGCAAGTGACGCCTTGGTGCTTATCCTGGTCCAAATATGGTGGTTTGAATCTCATATCTTCTTCACGCTTGTAGCTTCTCCTTACACCCTTCAAAGCTTTCCTGAAATCTATACTTGGCTCTTTTGATAAAAACAAGAGTATTATATCTGTGTAAAGAGTGATAAAAGAATCATTGAAAATATGACCACTTATCTTAGCATGCTCACCTGGTCGCCATAGATAGGTTTGAGATGTTCTAAACTTAGCAAAATTCAAACAAAGCAGAGATAGGATCACCTGACTTGTAGAACCCATAACTCTTTCACCTGAGAAGCTTTGGACATGATTCAAAATCGACGAGATAGCCTGATGAGTTAAGTTTCTAATACAGTTGGTTTCATGGCCTAAATCGTTTTTGTTGAAGAGATATGATCTTCTGACTACTCCTATATCACAGCTCGTGACTAGACAGTTTTCAAGACTTGTTTGGTGCTTCTCCAACTTAGCCAAAGACTCATCATTGATACTCTGATCATTGTAGCTCCTCCTTTCACCTGTACCTTTCTCAGCTTCTTTTGGACAAGTCAAGTGGGTTATCAGGTCAAAGAAAGTATTATATGAGATTTTTGATAACTAAGAAGAAAAGTAACCAGAAAGAGACTAAGAACCGAGTTGGAGTGAAAGATTTGGTTTAGACTTCACGAAAAAGAGAGATTATGAGAGACTATGAAGAACATGTTTGGAGACTCGAAAAATAGAGAGAACTGTATGCTTGATTCATCCACAAGGGGTTGCAATATATAGAGAGAGCTACAAGGGTTTTCAGAAAGTAAAGCAAGGAAAAGAGTGGCTCAGAATCGACCAAGGGCGCGCCTAATTTGAAAAGAGAGCTTCCTGGCCAAGTAAATGGCATCAGCATCTTTGACAAGATGCTGATCCTTTCCAGCCTTGTGCCAGCCTGTCCGTGGAGAGCTTCTTCCTTTCCAACGGATGGATAAGGTTACTTGGCCAAAGGAGCACTTCTGGTAACTTCAAATTTACCCGGATGGTAAAACTGGTCGATAGCTTTTGGGTCGACCTTGTACGGCCTGTACGGCCTGTACGGCCTGTACGGCCTTGTACGGCCTGTACGGCCTTGTACGGACAAGGTCGACTCATCCCTTCTCTTCTTCTTCCTTCTCTCTATTCAACCCAAAGTGTATACCTCAACTTAACACTCCCCCTCAAGCTTGACCATATGGAACAAGTCAAGCTTGGAAGGTTATGGGATCTCCCTCATTAAAAACCTCACCAAAGAGAAAACCCTTGTTGGGATAAAACCCTTTGATGAGGGAAAAAGAGTAGAGACCCCATAACAGGGGATTAGCTAAGTTGGGTTAGATCAATGAGTCCCAACCTCACATGGATGGACTCCATTGTCTTTTGTCTTGCAGCCTTTGTAAATACATCCGCCAACTGATCCTCACTCCTTGTATAGCAAGGTAAGATAACACCCAACCCAATCATCTGTCTTACCTTGTGGCAATCAACCTCAATGTGCTTGGTTCTTTCATGGAAGACTGAGTTGGAAGCTATATGAATCGCAGCTTGGTTATCACAATGCATAGTCATTGGTGTAGACTGATCAACCTCAACATGCTTCAAGATGCCTTTGATCCACACCAGCTCGTTTGTAAGTTTCAACATCGCCCTATACTCAGCTTCAGCACTGGAACAGGAGACCACCTTCTGCTTCTTGCTCTTCCAGGTAACTAGGTTCCCACCTATGAAGGTACAATATCCAGTGGTCGACTTCCTATCCAGCCTATCTCCTGCCCAATCCGCGTCACAATAGCCCACCACTTCAGTGCTCTTATTGCATCCCATCCATACTCCAAGGTTTGGTGATCCATTTAGATACATCAGGATCCTTTCAACCATATGCCAATGGTGTTCCTTTGGGACTTGCATGTATTGACTCACCTGATTCACAGCAAAGCATATATCAGGTCGAGTAATTGTGAGATAGATCAACTTACCAACAAGCTTTCTATAAAGCTTAGGATCATGGAATGGCCGGTTGTCTTCGATCTCCCCCTCACGAGGAACCTTGTACCCATCCTCTAGTGGCATCTTTGCTGTCTTCCCTCCATGTTTCCCTGCATCTTTCAAGAGATCAAGTGTATACTTTCTTTGAGACAGAAACAAACCTTCCTTGGATCTACATATCTCAATGCCAAGAAAGTATTTCATCTCTCCCAAATCTTTAATTTCAAACACAGATTTAAGGAAGTCCTTAGTTGATTGGATACCTGCCTTGTCACTTCCTGTGATGATGATATCATCAACATACACAAGAAGGACAACTATACCTGATGTGGTTGGAAGAGTGAACAAGGTATGGTCCAGTTCGGATTTCTTGAACCCTTTGCCATTGAGAGTGGTGCTCAGCTTGTTGTACCATGCTCTAGGAGATTGTTTAAGACCATAGATTGCCTTCTTGAGCCGGAACACATTTCCTTTCTTCACTAAGTGCTCTAGACCTGGTGGAGGGTGCATGTAGACCTCATCTTCAAGTTCTCCTTGAAGAAAAGCATTCTTCACATCCATTTGCCATAGACCCCACTCAAGATTAACCGCAAGAGACAAGATGATCCTAATGGTGTGAAGCTTTGCCACTGGAGCAAAGGTATCCACATAATCTTCTCCATAGGTTTGAGTGAAACCCCTTGCAACCAACCTGGTTTTCTTCCTATCAATCTTTCCATTCGCCAAGTACTTTATAGTGAAGATCCATCTACTTGTCACTGCCTTCTTTCCTTTTGGCAACTCACTTTCATACCATGTGTCATTCTTGATCATTGCACTTGCTTCAGCATCAACTGACTCCTTCCACTCCTTATCTTTAACTGCTTCCTCATATGATCTTGGTATGTAGCTCTCATCTAGGCTGACCATGAAGGAACAATGCTCTTCTGGATACTGAGTAAAGGAGCAGACCACTTGAGATGGGTGCGCAACAGCTTGGGCATTGTAATAGACCCTAGTGTTGACCCAATCAGATGGTGGTCTTCTTATCCTAGAGCTTCTCCTCAGCTGTTGTTGCTGTTCTATTTCCCTTTCTTCAGGTTCTTCCTCCTCTTGATGCTCAGGGCTTGAGCTTCTCTGACCTTCTTGAGTATCTCCACCTTGATCATGAGATACTGAACTTCTATCTTCCTCAGGAGGAGAGTCATCAAACTCCTCTTGACCTGAATCAAACTCTCCACTACTGTCAGAGCTTCCACCTTCCTGATCTTCAGTGTTTCCCCCCTCATGACCAAGGTGGGGAGACTGATTTGCTGCAGTTGTCCCTGCTGGACCATTTTCACCCGGGTTCTTGGTCACTCCAATGCCAAGACCTTCCAAGATAATCCTTAGAGTTGCTGCCTTATCTGAGGTAAGGTCCTTCAACTCGTCTTGATTCTTCTCCTCATAGTATCCCCTTTCTTCTATGAACTTGACATCCCTAGAAACCAGAACTCTTCTTGCCACCGGATCATAACACTTGTATCCCTTCTGAGTTGTGGAGTAGCCTATAAACATTGCCTTTGTACTCTTGACTTCTAACTTGTTTCGCATCTCTCCTGGAATCAGTACATAGCAGAGGCATCCAAAGACCCTTAGATAGTCCACTGATGGTTTGTACTTGTTGAGAACCTCAAATGGGGCTTGATCATTCAGAACCTTTGTAGGTGTACGGTTGATGAGATAGCAAGCAGTGGCCACAGCATCACTCCAAAACCTCTTAGGAACATTGGCTTGAAACATCAAGGACCTTGCTACTTCCATGAGATGGCGATTCTTTCTCTCAGCAACTCCATTTTGCTGAGGAGTGTAAGGACAACTGGTCTGGTGAAGGATCCCATGTCGAGCTAAGTGATCCTTGAATGCATGACTAGTGTACTCTCCTCCATTATCTGATCTAAAAATTTTAAACTTGGCATGATAATGGTTAGTCACATAGGATTGAAAGTTCTTAAATGCATCAAGGACCCTATCTTTAGATGGAATGAGTGTTAACCAGGTGTATTTAGATTTTTCATCAATGAATGTCACAAAGTACTTATGATTATCCCTAGATATGCAAGGAGCAGTCCAAACATCAGAGTGAATTAAATCAAAACACTTCTCATAAACAGTAGATGATCTTGGAAAGACAGTCTTACAATGCTTGCCTAAAATGCAAGCTTCACATTCATTATTTTCAAAAACAACACCTGGTAACATCAAGTTCAAAGCTCTAACATGAGGATGTCCTAGTCTAGCATGCCACAAAGCATTCTTATTTAAAGCAGAGGAAACAGTAGTGAAAGAACAACTAAAATCAGAAACAGGATCAAGCTCTTCAAGCATATATAACTCGCCCTTGGTAACTCCTTTCCCAATCATCTTTTGGCTCTCAATATCCTGAAATTCAACTTCATTAGGACTGAATATAACCTTGCAATGTAAATCATTAGTGCACTTCTTAACAGATAGCAAGTTTGAAGTAAATTCAGGCATGTAGAAAGCTCTTGAGTTCTTACTAAACAGTTTTAGATTTCCTATTCCTCTAATAGGAATCTTGTCACCATTTGCAATCATAACATGACCATTAGCTGGTTCAATGTCTTTGATCAGATTGGTGTCACTTATCATGTGATGAGAGGCTCCTGAGTCAACTATCAATGGTTTAGATGAGCTATTAGCAATGTGACAACTAGCTTTAGGACTAGAGCAGTTAAGACTTAGGCGGTTCAGTTCATTCTCTATTGTCCTACCAGTTCTATCAGTCCTAGGCTCATTCACATTCCCTAGCTTACTAGCAACCATTGAAGCACCAAGAGAATACCCATTAAGATTACCAAAGGTGTTACCGTTCTCCTTAAGCATTTTGATGAGAGCTTCAATGTCAGACCTCCGGATGTAGTCTTGATCATTGTTCCGGCTGGTGCTTCCTGTATAAGCCACAAGAGACTTTCCTTCACTCGCCTCCTTCTTATCACCATCAGTTGTCTTGCCTGAGCCAGCACCATTTGAACCCTCAGAGATATGAGCCCTTGCTTCCCTCTCCCTCATGAACTTGGCAGGCTTGAGATGTGGGTGTAGAATCCAGCACTGACTCTTCTTGTGTCCATGCTTCTTGCAGTGATCACAGTTGCCATTGAACCTCCGGTCTTCATACTTGTTGAAAGCTGCCTTATTTGCCATTGCTGGTTCACCTTGATCAATTTGCGCAGCTTGGTTAGCTAAGGTAAGCTCCCCCTTACCTCCAAACAGGCCAATAGACCCTTGCTCCTTTTGTATCTGAGCACACACATCTTCTAGAGATGGAAGCTTCTCGGCTCTTAGGATATGCTTGATGAGGCTGTTGTAGGCTGGGTTTAGAGTGAGCAAGAGTCCAAAGACCTTATCTTGCTCCCTCCTTTCATTCAACTCATCAGCATCAACCGTGCTTGGCCTCAGCATCTCTAGCTCAGACCAGAGTGCTCGGAACCTCCCAAGATGCTTAGTGAACTCCATATCTTCTTGTAGCAACCCGTTGATTGCTCTCTTCACTTCAAACACCCTGCTCAAGTTTGAGATGTTTCCATACACCTTCTTCAAGGTATCCCATAGATCCTTTGCAGTTTCACAGTAGCTATATGCTTCCATGATAGGAGTCTCAAGAGATCCTTGAAGAAGTGTCATCACCATCATGTCTTCTTGCTGCCATTTCTCCACTTCGCTTGTAGCACTTGTGGCGCCTGCAGCTTCACCATCTTGAGTAATGAGTTTAGGAGCTTCACCGGATGTGATATGACCCCATAAGCCCTTACTTCCCACAGCAGTCTTCACCAAACGAGACCACAACAGATAGTTACTCCCCTTGAGAGTAACTGGAACTTTCATGCTAACACTATCCATCTACAACCAGCTTGACTTCAAAAGCTTGGAAAAGAGTGGATCTATACCTTAGAACACTGATGAACCCAGAAACGAGAGGAAAGGTTGAGACTTTGAAGGTAGGAACGAGAAAGACTCAAGCTTTAACAACAAACAAGCTTCAAACTTCAGTCTTCTACCCGGATCTTCAAAGAACAACCTTGGATCTTCAAAAAGTTTCAACCTTGTTCTTCTTCAACTTGATGAACACGAACCCAGATCTTGATGAACCAGGCTCTGATACCATGAGATTTTTGATAACTAAGAAGAAAAGTAACCAGAAAGAGACTAAGAACCGAGTTGGAGTGAAAGATTTGGTTTAGACTTCACGAAAAAGAGAGATTATGAGAGACTATGAAGAACATGTTTGGAGACTCGAAAAATAGAGAGAACTGTATGCTTGATTCATCCACAAGGGGTTGCAATATATAGAGAGAGCTACAAGGGTTTTCAGAAAGTAAAGCAAGGAAAAGAGTGGCTCAGAATCGACCAAGGGCGCGCCTAATTTGAAAAGAGAGCTTCCTGGCCAAGTAAATGGCATCAGCATCTTTGACAAGATGCTGATCCTTTCCAGCCTTGTGCCAGCCTGTCCGTGGAGAGCTTCTTCCTTTCCAACGGATGGATAAGGTTACTTGGCCAAAGGATCACTTCTGGTAACTTCAAATTTACCCGGATGGTAAAACTGGTCGATAGCTTTTGGGTCGACCTTGTACGGCCTGTACGGCCTGTACGGCCTGTACGGCCTTGTACGGCCTGTACGGCCTTGTACGGACAAGGTCGACTCATCCCTTCTCTTCTTCTTCCTTCTCTCTATTCAACCCAAAGTGTATACCTCAACTTAACATTATAGACAAGGATGTCTCCAGAGCACAAAACAGTATGACTCTTCCATCTATTATGCATATCAAAGAAAATATTACAGACCCAAATATCTTCAAGGATCAAGTTCACACATTCAGAAGCAGAGAGTTCTAGTTTCAATTGTGCAACAGGTTTATCAAAGAAAGTGTTATACACTAGAATATCCTCAAAGAACAGTCCTACACGTTTAGAATCATTTTCAGCACACAAACAATCAATCTTAAGCTCAGAGATATTTGTAGATTTCAATTTTTCAAACCAAAAATCAGAATGATGCAATTTCGGTTCATGCAACTTCCTAGGTTCTTTCAAGACAAATGTGGATGCAAAACAATCATCAGTGTTCAAATCATGCCTAGGAAAATTCACAACGAAACTCTTCTCTTCAGTTCTAGCAAATGAATCACAAGGTTGTCTAAAACAGAAATCAGTTTGTTTCAACTCAAGCTCTAAAACCTTTTCAAAGTGATCAAAGCTTTTGCTATATTTCAGAAACTGATCAAGACTCAAAACATGACCAGAAATGTTGTTTTTATTATTTTGAAAATGTTTTTGATCAAAGAGGTTTTCTGGTTCCAGTCCTTTAAAAGATCTAAGCAAGTTATCAAAAACAGAATTTGAAACACAAAATTTTTTTACTTTGTCAAGACCAAAACATTTTATTTCTTTAGTACTCACTTTAACACACATTATAGGCACAGAACTAACCACTTTAGCTTCCTTACAGTGCTTTTGCTGGTTATGAGACAAGGGTTTAGGAGTTGGGTTAGACTGCAAGCTGTTCTGATGTTCCAACTCTTCTCCTTGTGTTGATTGCTCTGGTTATCTCTCTACTGATCCTTCTTTTGCAACCTGTGACACTGAAACAAGGCTACTCGGTTGCACCGGTTTAAGAAAAGTTAGTTCATCACAAGAAGTACTGAAATTGAATTCAGGCTGAGGTAAGAACACTCTTGTTCTGTCCCAAACTTTCTTTTTACCAAAGATGTTTCTGTTTGAGCTTCTTGAGTTGGTGCAGTTAAATCTGATTGTGCAGCTGAGTCTGGTTCTGGGTTCTTTGATGAACGTCCAGGGTTGGTCCTCTTGAATTGCTTCTCCACATCCACCATTACTTGTAATAACTTCTTTTTATCTTCCTCATTGAACCAGGAATGTTTTTCTGTTTTATCTTTGCTGTAACAGGTTACTGCCTTGCTAGATGTGACTTCCTTCATTGGAGACTTTAGGGAAGTGTTGCCTTTGGATGCATACTTTTCCCTTAGTAACAACTTCAGACTCTCCTGAAAGTTTTCAGAGAACAAGGCTTGAGTGATGATGAACGAGTGTGGAGATGTTGAGGATGAGACTTGATGAGGAAGAACGAGAGACTGATGGAAGAGTGAGAGTGGTTCGTGAGAGAGTATGAGAGATTATGAGAGTATATGAGAGATTATGAGAGTATATGAGAGATTATAAGACTAAGTAACCAGAGAATAGAGAGAATAGAGAGAATAGAGAGAATAGAGACTAAGAGATTGTGAAGGAGAGAAAATCTCAGCTTATCATTAACCATCGACAATACAAGAGTATAAATAGATAAATGAGCTAGTCTAGGGTTTACAAAATATCAGAGCAAGCATGTGGAGTCAAGGTAAGGTTTGAAATGAGTGGAGCAGGAGCTATACACGCTTGGGGACAGCCTGGCTGGTCAAGAGTGTAACTTGGCCTAGAATCGGCCACCAAGGCCTATGCATCTATCCAGAGATCAGTCCAGGTTCAGCCTCCTTCCTTTCCAGCCTGAACCTTATCCATAAACGGTCAAGACAAGCAGAATCTCGCAGATGCCTTCCAAGATGCCATTCTGATCCCATCTTCTTCTCCAAACCATCCGAGACTCTTTCTTCACCATTGAAGCTTCTCTGTGACTTGGGATGCAAGGTAAGACCTAGGGTTGTACGGATTTAGGGTTTGGTCCGTACAACTTGACCCGGTTTTTGCACAAACCTAAAATGTCTTCAAATGGTCGAGAAATAAGTTTCCCGGGTTGGCCCGTCCGTACAGGCCGTACAGTCCGTACGGCCGTACTGTACGGACCACCCTATTTTTGCACCTCAACCATTTGCTCCCAAATTGCACCCAAGCCTTCTTCCTTCATAGTAAACCCTTCCTGAACCTTGTTCTAGCTCTGCATAAGCTTCTGGACCCTCCTTAGACCTTGATCAGTCTCTAAGTGGGTTTTGCCCAAGCTTTGCACATTAACCTTTAGTGAGATGGTTTATCACTTCAGGTTAACACTCCCCCTCAAGCTTGACTCTATAGATCCTGAGTCAAGCTTGGAACCCTGAAGTCCCTCCTTGTTAAAACCTTACCAAAGAAAACCCTCCTTAGGGATAAAACCTTGGCAAGGAAAGAGTAAGTTCTTTCAAGGCCTAGGGATTGGCCATTGAGCCTTTGTGCCTTAGAACCAGTGTGGTTGGACACAAGGACTCTGGATCGTGGCCTAAACTCGTGCAGCCAACAACACAAGGCTTGCACACTCATAGAACTCAGCTTGACCTCTTCATAGACCCGGTTTGGGTCTCCCCCTCTCAACTGACTTCAAGGCCACCTTAGAGAAGCTAGGAAACGACCATGATCATCTTCTGTGAGGCTCAAGCACTGGTAATGGTACCTGATACATTATCCCAAAGGTGCATCAGTACTTATCAAGATTATCAACAAGAATAAGACACTTAGGCAATTGTCAAAGTTTAAACAAAACCAAAGATTCTAGCAACTTAGACAATCTTCTAAATGGAGCAAGATCAATGATGGTTTCAACTAAGGCTCAAGCACTAGAACTTAATCCATTTAACCAAAACAATCAGAACCAATCTATTCAAGCATTTTAAGAACCATTTCGAGTTTAAGAAATGATGAATGACTTGTACTAGACTAAGTTCAAGTTACTTTAGATGAGGAGTGACTGCCTTGTCACTTGACTCCCTCACACTCGGCCAGTTGCAACCTCTTCATGGCAACACCAACTCTGATGGGAGGTGTGTGGAGCTTTCAGCTTCAGTTTTCAATCACCTCACCACAGAGGCCGCATTGAACTGAGCTTTCATAGACACACAACCAAGGCTGCTCTGAACAGCCTCTTTGCATAGACACGCCACTGCCTAGACCCGGTTTGATGATCCTTTGTTGAAGTCCTTGCCCGGCTTGATACTGGACCATGGATCATGTACATTTAGACTCCCCCTCAAGCTTAACTCCGAGACTATGGGAGGAGCTAAGCTTGTGAGATTAGTGTATACAGTTCCATGGTCTTAAGGAACCATCAGTCTTTACAAGACTTGATGTCCTAACCCTTGTGAGTTTTAGCTCTCTTCCTTATACCAGGAATAGATGGTGTTTGAATCACCTTAAGAGCCCTCACAAGGTAGTCTCTCATTGTATGATCACCCACTCTACACTTCTTGTAGACTTTGGGACTGACACGTCCATGTGGTATCATACAATGGAATCATCCTCTCATTGCATATTCAATCACACTACACTTCCTGTAGTTTGTGGACTGACTCGTCCAGTGATGATATGCAATGGCATTAGACCAGTATCTTGTCACCTTGGTTTGGTTTGTCACTGTATCTTGTGTACCTAACATCACCACAACTCAATTCAAGATTAGATCATCCCATTGGGACCAAACCAAGATCACACATCCGGTTTGATCACCAATGCCTCAACAAGCTATGATCTTGAAACAAGCTAATCACAAGAACAAGATCAAGCACATTTCAATCTCTAAAGTGGAATGTATGCTTTTAACAATACACTGACACTTTAGGCTTTAATTTCATGCAGCAATAGATGCAACAACTTAAGCAATACTATATGAATGCAATAGGTTCAATCCGAGAGCTACAAGAGACTATGCACACCAGTTCCAATCAAAACCAATGATGCAAGCAACCTAGACAGCTTCTAAATGATGCAAGCAAACACTGATGGATTAAACAAAGGCATTAGAACCAGTATGCAACCGGATTGAACTTAGACAGAATGAGATATGCTTATGCAAAACAAATTATCAAAACCATGAAACAAGAGCTTAGACAACTTCTAAATGCTTCAAGACAACCATGATGGATAAGCTATGACAAAAGCGACCAGGAACATACTACAATGCAATAAACAAGCCAGGAGATCCTGGGACACAAACACCACTCAATGCACAACTAAACAAAGACACAAGCTCTTATTAAGGGTTTAGGAGGTTTGCTTACAACCCAGGGAATCTGAGCTGATTCCTTGAACCTCCATGGACACGGCTCATCTGAACTTGGCAGGTTTGAGATGTGGGTTAAGCACCCAACACCTCTCCTTGGTGTGTCCATCCCTCTTGCAATGCTCGCACTTGAGACCCCTTCTGTCCTCCCTCTTGTAGGCCGCCTTGTTGGACTGAGGAACTGCTTCAGCTTGTGATGCAAGGAGAGGACCCTCCTTTGCTTCAAACAACCCGTGTGAACCTTCCTCCTTTTGGACTTGGGAACACACCTCTTCAAGCGTGGGAAGCTTCTCAGACCTTAGGATATGTTTGATAAGGTCATTGAAGGTAGGACTGAGGGTCAAGAGCAGACGAAACACCTTGTCTTGCTCCCTTCTTTCATTCAACACCTCTGGGTCAAGAGATTGAGGTCTCAGCATCTCAAGTTCAGACCAAAGGGCTCTGAACTTTCCTAGATGAACCGTGAACTCCTCATTCTCTTGGGACATGTTGTTGATGGCTCTCTTGATTTCAAAGACTCGTCTGAGGTTAGGTATGTTACCATAGATCTTGTTCAAGGTTTCCCAAAGCTCTTTAGCACTCTCACAGTATGAGTAGGCTTCAAGGATAGATCTTTCTAAGGAGCTTTGGAGAAAGGTCAAGACCGTGTAGTCATCTTGTTGCCACTTCTCTTCCGAGACAATAGGAGAACCAGTATCACCACTTGATGAACTCTCTTGAGAGGCGACAGCTTTGGAGGAGTTTGGAGCACCTGAGATGCAATGGCTCCATAACCCCTTTCCACCAAGGGCTGTCTTCACCAGGCGTGACCAGATAAGGTAGTTGGGACCTTTGAGGATGACTGGAATGACAATGGCTCTGGAAGACTCCATCTTGAGGTCGGATATGAGCTAGACTGTCTTCTTTGTCTTCAAAGGTGTGGACTTTAGATCCGGATGAACTGGATCTGAAAGGAGTGATCTTTAGAGTTTGTGACTGATGCAAAAGCTTCACCAGGAGACTGAGCAACCAGGTTCTAATACCATGAAAGTTTTCAGAAAACAAGGCTTGAGTGATGATGAACGAGTGTGGAGATGTTGAGGATGAGACTTGATGAGGAAGAACGAGAGACTGATGGAAGAGTGAGAGTGATTCGTGAGAGAGTATGAGAGATTATGAGAGTATATGAGAGATTATAAGACTAAGTAACCAGAGAATAGAGAGAATAGAGACTAAGAGATTGTGAAGGAGAGAAAATCTCAGCTTATCATTAACCATCGACAATACAAGAGTATAAATAGATAAATGAGCTAGTCTAGGGTTTACAAAATATCAGAGCAAGCATGTGGAGTCAAGGGAAGGTTTGAAATGAGTGGAGCAGGAGCTATACACGCTTGGGGATAGCCTGGCTGGTCAA
Source organism: Moricandia arvensis (assembly GCA_905132765.1). Lineage (NCBI taxonomy): Eukaryota > Viridiplantae > Streptophyta > Magnoliopsida > Brassicales > Brassicaceae > Moricandia > Moricandia arvensis. Next base: position 27,290 of record CAJHQP010006099.1, on the reverse strand, counting down.
GAGTGTAACTTGGCCTAGAATCGGCCACCAAGGCCTATGCATCTATCCAGAGATCAGTCCAGGTTCAGCCTCCTTCCGTTCCAGCCTGAACCTTATCCATAAATGGTCAAGACAAGCAGCATCTCGCAGATGCCTTCCAAGATGCCATTCTGATCCCATCTTCTTCTCCAAACCATCCGAGACTCTTTCTTCACCATTGAAGCTTCTTTGTGACTTGGGATGCAAGGTAAGACCTAGGGTTGTACGGATTTAGGGTTTGGTCCGTACAACTTGACCCGGTTTTTGCACAAACCTAAAATGTCTTCAAATGGTCGAGAAATAAGTTTCCCGGGTTGGCCCGTCCGTACAGGCCGTACAGTCCGTACGGCCGTACTGTACGGACCACCCTATTTTTGCACCTCAACCATTTGCTCCCAAATTGCACCCAAGCCTTCTTCCTTCATAGCAAACCCTTCCTGAACCTTGTTCTAGCTCTGCATAAGCTTCTGGACCCTCCTTAGACCTTGATCAGTCTCTAAGTGGGTTTTGCCCAAGCTTTGCACATTAACCTTTAGTGAGATGGTTTATCACTTCAGGTTAACATCTCCCACGTGGTGATAGTTGGTTCCTTGTAGAACCTGCGATCATCTTCTTCTTGCAACCACCACTTATAAGCGTTTCCTTTGAGTTGAGAAATTGCAAAAGCTAATCTTTCCTTCTTCAATATTCTGTTGTAATGCAGCCACTTGTCCATGGTTCTTTCCCACTCTAGATAGTCACTTTTTCCTGAAAAAGCATAGAGTCGAACATGAGTAACTGGTTTATAATCAGAACAAAGATCAATTGATTTAGGAGTGAGAGAAGATTGGTGTAGTCTGCTCCATGTGTTGGCTGGGTGCTTGAAGTGTGGCTCTCCACGACCATTAGCTTGTTGGAGATCCTGTCTACACTCCTGCCAGAGTTTATCATGGCTGGTTTTCATCATCTGCTGCAGCTGAGCATTCATAGCCTTAAGTAACAGCCTTTCATCCTTAGTAAGGACTCCTTTCTGATCTCCTGCCATGGTACCAACGTTGCTTCCTCCTCAGACTCGGTCCCTATTGCTTCCTGCACAAAGGAAAACGAGACAACCAGTAAAAAGACTCTAGACAAACAAGACAAGTAAAAAGGAAAAAGATCAACACCAAAAAGGATAAGCTTGCTTGGCAAGATAAGAGAAAAGGAAAACGGCTAGGTTTAAATCGATTAGGGTTTCTGTTTACAAGCAAAAAGGAAATTCTTCTAAAACCTTGTCTAATGCTTTATCAATTTCGAGCAGCCTAAACAACTAGTTCTTCTTCTTGTTCAATTCAATTAATAAGTTTTGCAGTTGAATCAAAAGATGAAAAGAGTAAACAAAAAACTCATGCGGCTAGGGTTAAAAAGGAACTAGGGTTTTCTGCCTAACAAGTAAAAAGGAAAATCTCAAAATTTCGCCTAGAACACAAATCAAACTCGAGCAGCCCTAAGACAACTTAGATCTACTTCTGTTCAAGATGATTAAGAAGATTTACTGATGAAACAAAGAGATTTAAAGAGAAAACGAAACTTCCCTAACCAAAGTTGCTCTGATACCACTTGATGCGCCCCTAGGATGCTCTTTGGTTGATTGGGAGGATAGATCCTTGCAAGAACGAATCAGAGACTCAAGTTCTTCAAGGTTTGTGGATTGAATGGTTACACAAGAGGGATGGATGATCTCTTGATACTTCTAGGCGACTGATCTGGATATGACACACCAAATAAGAAGCCCTTAGGTCTCTGGTGTAAGTTTTGTTAAGAACAGAATGAAGAACACAAGAGAAAAGGGGAGTTTGATTCGAGAACAGGAGGAGAGAGAGAGAGAGAAGTGTTTGCACGAGAGAATAAGAGAGAATAGAGAAGGAGATTTTTTATTCCTTGCTTTGTGTAAACTGCATACAAGTAACTTAAATAGGCAAGATGCCTTCTGTACACTTCTGAACAGACAAAAGGAAATGAATAAAATAAAGATTCTCTGGCCGAGGTTCTGTGGGTGAAAGTGACTTGTGCTGAACGGTCTGGTTGCAAGTGGAAGGGTTCAGCACATGTGACTTTAACTATAAACAAATCATCTCCTTTGTCTCCTTGCTTCCCAACGGTTCACTCTTGTTTGAATATTCAAACTTGGCGAGTGGCTCTTCTTTTCCTTGCTTCTCAAGTTTCTTCTAGGTCACGGATGGGTGCCTTGTATGTCAAGTCATTCCGTACACTTGTACGGATTGCCTTGCCTCCCAAGTAAGCCCATCCTCTTTATTTCTTTGTCTTCTTTATTACCTAAGGTCAATACTCCCCCTCAAGCTTGATCCTATGCAATGATCAAGCTTGGAAACCATGAAGACTTCCCTCATTAAAACCTTAGTATATAAAACCCTGTTTTGGGACAAAAACATACTAAGGAAAGAGTAGAAGCTCCATGGCTAAGAGGATCATGCCTTGGTCATGTCAATGAGTCCAAGTTTGGGGTAAATGGACTCACACACCTTGGTACTTGCGGCTTTAGTGAAAATGTCTGCTAACTGATCTTCACTCCTTGTGTAACAAGGTAAGATGACTTCTTGGATCACCATTTGCCTCACCTTATGGCAGTCCACCTCAATGTGTTTTGTCCTCTCATGAAACACTGAGTTTGAAGCTATGTGTATGGCTGCCTGGTTATCACAATGCATTGTGATTGGAGAAGTGATCTCTATCCCCAAATCTTTGAGTAGACTTTTGATCCAAACCAGCTCGTTTGTAAGCTTCCTCATAGCTCTCTATTCAGCTTCAGCACTTGAACATGAAACCACCTTTTGCTTCTTGCTTTTCCATGTGACTAGATTGCCTCCAATGAAGGTGCAGTAACCAGTAGTTGATTTCCTATCATTTCTGTCTCCTGCCCAATCAGCATCACAGTATCCAATCACTTCTGCATTGCCATTACACCCCATCCATACTCCTTGTCCAGGAGCTCCACTGAGGTATCTGAGTATCCTTTCCACCATTTTCCAGTGATGAACCTTTGGCACTTGCATATGCTGGCTCACCTGGTTCACAGCAAAACAAATATCAGGTCTAGTTATGGTTAGATAGATCAGCTTACCCACTAGTCTTCTGTACTGCTTTGGATCATCAAATGAGGTGTCTTCATACTCCCCCTCACGTAAGACTTTATAGCCATCCTCCAGTGGAGTCTTTGCTTGTTTTTCTCCAAGCATACCTGCTCCATTCAAGAGATCAAGTGTGTACTTTCTTTGGGATAAGAAGAGCCCCTCTTTGGATCGGCATACTTCTATTCTAAGAAAGTACTTTAGCTCACCCAAATCCTTAATATCAAATACAGATTTTAAGTAAGCTTTAGTGGTTTGTATACCTTCTTTGTCACTCCCTGTGATGATGATATCATCAACATACACAAGGATGACTACTATACCTTGTTGGCTGGTGAGAGTGAATAAGGTATGATCTGCCTCTGATCTACTAAACCCTTTTCCATTAAGAGTGGTGCTAAGCTTGTGGTACCAAGCTCTAGGTGATTGCTTAAGTCCATAGATAGCCTTCTTGAGTCTCAACACATTTCCTGGTTTGACCATGTCTTCTAAACCAGGAGGAGGGCGCATGTAGACTTCATCTTCTAGTTCACCTTGAAGAAAGGCATTCTTCACATCCATTTGCCACAAATCCCACTCCAAGTTGGTTGCAAGTGAGAGTATGATCCTGATGGTGTGAAGCTTTGCTACTGGGGCAAAAGTATCCAAGTAATCTTCTCCATAAGTTTGGGTGAATCCTCTTGCTACCAGCCTTGTCTTCTTTCTTTCTGGTTCCCCATTAGCTAGATACTTGATGGTGTAGAGTAGGCGGCTAGTTACAGCTTTCTTGCCTCTTGGGAGCTCAGTTTCAAACCAAGTATCATTCTTGATCATGGCATTGATCTCATCCTCCACTGATGCTCTCCACTCATCATCTGCCATTGCTTCTTCATAAGTCCTTGGGATGTATTCTTGATCTACATTACTTATGAAGACTTGGTGCTCTTCTGGATATTGAGCCAAGGAACAAACTGCTTGAGTGGGATGAGCTACTGCATTGGCATTAAAGTACACCCGTTTGTTCTTCCAGGTTTCTGGATCATGTCTAATCCTAGTGCTTCTTCTTAGTTGTTGCACTTGCACTTCTTCTGGTTGTGTTTGGACTTCCTCTGGATCCTGTTGATCATGACTTTCAGAACCTTCATGTTGCATTGTTTCTTCATGTTGCATTGTTTCTTCTGGTTCTGGTTGGTTCCCCCCTTCATGATCAACATGGATACCATCTTCAACTGGATCAGCCGCTTGGGTAGAGTGTTCTCTTGGCTTTTCCTTTGCCAAAGGCTGGTTAATCCCAAGACTTTCCAGGATGATTCTCAGGTTAGTTGCTCTATTTGATGGGGCATGTGAAAGATCCTCCAGATTTTCCCAGCTCTTCTCACCATAATACCCCTTTGACTCCACAAATTTGACATCCCTTGAGACCATCACCCTTCTAGTTTCTGGTACATAGCACTTGTACCCTTTCTGATTAGCTGAATACCCAATGAATATTGCTTTGACACTCTTGGCTTCAAGTTTATTTCTTTGCTCTCCTGGAATCAAAACAAAACAGAGGCACCCAAACACACGCAAATGATCAACAGAGGGTTTGTTTTTATTCAATACCTCAAAGGGAGAGACATCATGGAGGACCCTTGTAGGAGTTCTGTTTATTAGATAGCATGCTGAGACCACAGCATCACCCCAAAAACGTTTTGGAACATTTGTGTGGAACATCATGCTTCTGGCAACCTCCATAAGATGTCGATTCTTCCTCTCTGCCACTCCATTTTGTTGTGGTGTGTATGGGCAGCTGGTTTGATGAATGATTCCATGTCTGGCTAGATGATTTTTGAATGCATGGCTTGTGTATTCACCACCATTGTCTGACCTAAAAATTTTAATCTTGGCATTGAAATGATTAGTGACATAGCTCTGAAAGTTTATAAAAGCTTCTAACACTCTATCTTTAGATTGAATTAAGGTTAGCCAAGTGTACTTTGATTTCTCATCTATAAAGGTGACAAAGTATTTATGGTTTTCTCTAGAAACACATGGAGCAGTCCAGACATCTGAGTGCACAAGATCAAAGCAGTGTTCATAAATAGTGGTTGATTTAGTAAAAACGGTTTTGCAATGTTTGCCAAGGATACAAGCTTCACAGCTATCATTCCTAAAAGACAGATTAGGGAACATCAATCCTAAGGCACGAGAATGAGGATGACCTAATCTAGCATGCCATAATACATTAGAATCTAAAACAGAAGCAGAACTAAGAGCATAAGGTAAATCTGATTTAAGCTTGGTGTCTTCAAGCAAATAGAGGTCTCCTTTGCTTACACCCTTTCCAATCATCTTACTTGTCTCAATATCCTGAAAATGAACTTCATTAGGACTAAAAATCACATGACAATTAAGATCAGAAGTCGTTTTCTTAACTGAGAGCAAGTTAGATGCAAATGTAGGCATATATAAGGCTTTAGACTCTCTACCAAACAAGTTCAAGTTGCCTATGCCCTCAATGGGTACCTTATCACCATTTGCAATCATCACATTTCCAAGAGCAGGTTTAACATTACTAATCAGTTTAGCATCTTTGATCATATGATGAGATGCCCCTGAATCTATGATCAATGGCCTAGCAGGTTGAGATATGTTCTGAATTGTATTTAAAGCATTATGAACATTACTACTGATGTTACCAGAGTTGGCATTGAGGGCTTTTATGAGAGCCTCAATGTCTGACTTGCGGATTAGAGAGTCCTCCTGGTTAAGCTGAGTAGATGTTCCAGCAATGTGAGCAGTGGAGTTCATGGCCCTGCCTCCATTCTGTTGATGCACCGGTTGAATGGTGGGCTGGACATTCTGATGAATAGCCTCATGTGCTCTAGCCTGGTTGAATCTTGATGGAGGACGGAGATGAGGGTGAAGGATCCAGCACTGGTTCTTCATGTGGCCGACCTTCCTACAATGATCACAAGTCACTGACTTCTTCCTATCTTCTGGTTTGAAGAAGGCCTTGTTTGCAGATACTATCTCTATTGACATGAAGACATTTAGCAAGAAGAGATCAAGAGAGGAACATTTGGTCTAAGTAAAGAGAAGTGATCCGTACAAGACTTGTGAAGCAAGTCTGTCCGTACAACTCCTTGGCGCCCAAGCAACCAACTCTGACCTAGCTTGACTTGGAAGACAAGGAGTTTAATTCAAATCGACCAAGAGGGATTCAAACTGGTTTGAATGGTCAAGAGACCCGTTGGGAAGCAGAAGCAAGTGGAGATATTTTAAATAGACAAAGTCACATGTTCCATTTAGAGCTTCTGGCCATTCAGGACATGTCAGTTTCCCTCGGCCAGAACCCAATATTCTATTCTTTTCTTTCTCTGCTCTCTTTGCTTATTTATTCAGTTGTATGCAGTTCATTTTAATCCAAGGAAATAAACTCCTTCTCTCTCTTATTCTCTCTGTCGAGTAACACAAACCCTACTCTCTCTCTTAACCATTTCGAATCAAACTCCCTCTCTCTCACCTGTTCTTCATTATTCTTCACTCTGTTCTTCACTAAACTAACATGGTATCAGAGCCTCAAAGCTCCTAAACCTATATTTTCTTCCGCAAATCTACTCTACTCGTTTCACTCTTTCTTTTCATCCGATTAGTTCTTGATTTTCTTGAAGAACATTCTTTTATCCAGTGGATAATAGCCTTGTTCTTGCGAGTTCATCAAGTATTCTTCCTCATTTTTCTTCATCTCTTCACAAGATAAACAAAGTATACTTGTTCATCTCTGTTTCCTGTTTGCTTTAGTATCCAGAAACTATTTTTTCTTTCTCAAAAACTCTTGGATACATCCTTTTACCCACTGGATAATAGCAACTCGAAATGGAGCAAAACAAGGCAGTGGTGATTCCAGTCACTCTAAAAGGAGTGAACTACCTTCTCTGGTCAAGATTGATCAAGAATGCCCTTGGTGGAAGAGGTTTATGGTCCCATATCACTCCAGGTGAGGCGCCAAAACAAACCATTCAAGGAGAAGACGGCAAGGAGCTTGTGGTGGCAGATGAAGGCAAATGGAGTCAAGAGGACTTTATGGTGCTGAACATCATCCAGAGCTCACTTGATGGCCCCATAATGGAGGCCTACTCATACTGTGAAACCGCAAAAGAGTTGTGGGATACCCTTCAGAAGGTATATGGAAACATATCCAACCTCAGTAGGGTCTTTGAAGTAAAGAAGGCCATCAACTGCTTGAACCAGGAAGATATGGACTTTAACCAACACTTTGGTAAGTTCAGAGCTCTCTGGGCAGAGCTGGAGATGTTGAGGCCAAGTACTACGGATCCTACCATCCTGAATGAGAGGCGTGAGCAAGACAAGGTGTTTGGTCTACTCCTCACTCTCAATCCAGGTTACAATGACCTCATCAAACATCTGTTGAGGGCAGACAAGTTACCTACCCTTGAGGAGGTATGTGCTCAAATCCAGAAGGAGCAAGGCTCAGTGGGTCTATTTGGTGGAAAAGGTGACTTGAACATGGCTCACAAGGCTGAAGCCTCAGCTAACAAGGTCTTCTTCAAACCAGAGAACCGGCGAGTTACTTGTGAGCATTGCAAGAAGAGTGGTCACATGAAGAACCAGTGCTGGATTCTTCACCCACACCTCAGGCCACCATCAAGATTTAACCAAGCAAGGGCCAGTGAAGCTGTTCAGCAAACCTCTCAGCCTATGCGTCCAAATGGTGAAGGAAGAGCTCTGGTTTCTACCACCTATACAGTTGGAGCCACATCTCAACCAGCCCCTGATGATGCCTTCATCCGCAAGTCAGACATTGAGGCCCTTATCAAGGCACTCAATGCAAACTCTGGTAACATCAGTAGAAATGTTTTAAATAAATCATTGAGTGATAAACCATTGATTATTGATTCAGGAGCATCTCATCACATGATTAAGGACTCTAGTCTTATTAGCAACATTGAACCTGCCTTAGGAAGTGTAGTAATTGCTAATGGTGATAGAGTACCTATTAGAGGCATAGGGAACTTGAAATTGTTTGATAAGGATTCTAAGGCATTTTATATGCCCACATTTGCTTCCAACTTGCTTTCAGTTAAAAAGGCTACTACTGATCTCAATTGCAAAGTTATTTTCAGCCCTAATGATGTTCATTTTCAGGATATTGAGACAAGTAAGATGCTTGGGAAAGGTGTGAGCAAGGAAGGGTTGTACTTGCTTGAAGACACCAAACTTAGTTCTGATATTTCCTGTGCTTTTAGTTCTATTCCTGTCGTACCTTCTAATGTATTATGGCATGCTAGATTAGGTCATCCTCATTCTCGTGCTTTAAGCTTAATGTTGCCTAATCTTTCCTTTAAAACTGATAGCTGTGAAGCTTGTATCCTTGGCAAACATTGCAAGTCTATTTTTACTAAATCAACAACTATCTATGAGCACTGCTTTGATCTAATTCATTCTGATGTGTGGACTGCTCCTTGTATCTCTAGGGAAAACCACAAGTATTTTGTTACTTTTATAGATGAGAAATCGAAATACACTTGGCTGACCTTAATTCAATCAAAAGATAGGGTGTTAGAAGCTTTTATGAACTTTCAAAGCTATATAACTAATCACTTCAATGCCAAGATTAAAATTTTTAGGTCAGACAATGGTGGGGAGTACACAAGCCATGCTTTCAAAAACCACCTAGCCAAGCATGGAATCATTCATCAGACAAGCTGCCCATACACACCACAACAAAATGGAGTGGCTGAGAGGAAGAATAGACATCTTATGGAAGTGGCCAGAAGCATGATGTTCCACACAAATGTTCCAAAGAGGTTTTGGGGGGATGCTGTGGTGTCAGCATGCTATCTGATCAATAGAACACCCACACGTGTTCTCCATGATGTCTCTCCTTATGAGGTATTGAACAAAACTAGACCATCCATTGATCACTTGCGTGTGTTTGGGTGTATGTGCTTTGTATTGATTCCAGGAGAACAGAGAAACAAACTTGAAGCAAAGAGTGTCAAAGCAATGTTTATTGGTTATTCAGCCAACCAGAAAGGATACAAGTGCTATGTACCAGAAACTAGGAGAGTTATGGTCTCAAGGGATGTGAAATTTGTGGAGTCTAGAGGGTACTATGATGAGAAGAGCTGGGATAACTTGAAGGATCTCTCACAAGCGCCTTCAGACAGAGCAAACAACCTGAGGATCATCCTAGAAAGTCTTGGTATTAGTCAGCCTCAGGCCAGGGAGGAAACAAGAGAAGGACCTGCTCAAACTGCTGGAACGGTTGAAAATGAGACCCATCTTGATCCTGAGGGGGGAAACCAACCAGAACCAGAGGAGACAATACATCATGAAGGTTCTGAAATTCATGATCAACATGGTTCAGAAGAAACCCAGGAGCAGCCTCAACCACAAACCCATGAGGATGAAGAAGCTCAGGTACAGCCATTAAGGAGAAGCACAAGAATCAGGCAACCCCCATCTAACTGGATGAACACAAGGGTATACTACAATGCAAATGCAGTAGCTCATCCCATTCAAGCCACATGCTCTCTGGCTCAATATCCAGCAGAGCATAGAGTCATCATGAGCAACTTGGATCAAGAATACATACCAAGATCCTATGAAGAAGCAATGAAGGATAAGGAATGGAAGGAATCAGTGGGTCATGAAACTCAGGCCATGATAGACAATGATACTTGGTATGAGGCTGAACTCCCAAAAGGAAAGAAAGCAGTAACAAGTAGGTGGATCTTCACCATCAAGTATCTAGCCAATGGTAAACCAGAAAGGAAGAAAACAAGGCTGGTTGCAAGGGGATTCACTCAAACTTATGGAGAAGATTACCTTGATACCTTTGCACCAGTTGCAAAACTTCACACCATCAGAATCATCATTTCTATTGCTACCAACTTGAAATGGGACTTATGGCAAATGGATGTGAAGAATGCTTTTCTTCAAGGGGAACTAGAAGATGAAGTCTACATGAGACCTCCTCCTGGTCTAGAGTACCTAGTGAAACCAGGCAATGTGTTGAGACTCAAGAAGGCTATCTATGGGTTAAAGCAATCACCAAGAGCCTGGTATCATAAACTCAGTACCACCCTGAATGGAAAAGGGTTTAGACTGTTGAAATAAGTGAGTACATGAAGACATTAATACCAAGAAGAGATCAAGAGAAGAGAGGAAGAAGACTTGAAGAAGACTCAGGCAGTTTGAAATTCAAAACTAGATCTGCTGGAAAACAGCTGTCATGCACTTATGTTTCTCTCTCTCTCTCTCTCTTCTATCTGTCTTTAAAACTCTTGTAAAGCCACGAAAATGAGAATAAGAAGCTGAGTATTCTCTCCATTCTCTCTATTCTCTTTATTCTCCCTATTCTCTGTTTTTTTCTCTAAAGATTTCATGGTATCAGAGCCTGGTTACTGATAATCTGGGTGTGTGTTCTTCATTTAACAGTAAAGGTTGAAACTTTCTAGAGATTCAAGGAAAGTTTGAAGTTTGAAGCTTTCTTTCACTAGATCTAAAGTCTTTTCTGGTCGATTCATCTCAAAGTCTCAACCTTTCCTGGATTTGAAACTCGAGTGTTCTTCAGCTTCATAAAGACTCAAGCTTTTCCAGATCTGTTTTTTTTTCTTTTTCGAAAAATCTGGGTTTGAGTGTTCTTGGTGTTCTTGAGAGTTCTTGGTGTTCTTGAGTGCTTTTGGCGTTCTGGGTTTGGTCAAGTCTTTCTGATGAAGACAACCAGTCTCAACAGTGAAAGAAAGCAAAGATCTAGTTTTTCAGTGAAGACTGAAGAGGAAAATGGTGGAATCTGGTCCAGATGGGCAAAGGCAGCTTTGGGAAGCTGTATGCTGTGGAGAAGTCATGTAAAGGAGAAACCTTTAAGAGAAATGGCTACAGAAGAAGGTCAGGCGTGGAGTCTGAAGTATGAAGAAAGAGCTGTTCAAGAAATCAGTACAAGGGGTGAGATTGTAACAGCTTATGGGAGTAGATCCAATCTGAGAAAAAGAAAGGAAGAACTCCAGAAGATTGTTCAGCATACACATGAGATGTGTAAGAAGAACAAGAAACAAACTTTGATTTGGAATGGTGCAAGATGCAAGAAGGGAAGGCTGAGGAGACTTTCCATGACTTGGATCAGAAGGAAAAATACTCAAAGGAAGAGTAGAAAGGCTGGTCAGTTAAAAGGAGATATGGAGGTCAAAATGGCCAAGAAAGCTGTGCAACAGATGATTAGAGGAGAGTGCTCTTACTCTGCCTACATGGGTAGCTCAGTGGAGAAGAAAGTGGATATGAGACATCAGGAGACAACAGGAGCTGATGGTTTCGTTACCAGGAAGGAATGGGAAGGATACATAAAGGAAATCCAAGCCTTGGTCACTGCCAAGAAGCGCAGCAGACAGTCCAATGCTAATGAAGAGATCACTAAGCCTATCATCATTGACTCTGGAGCAACGCATCACATGATCAGTGATAGGAGCTTGATGAGTGACATTAAAGCCACTACAGGAAGTGTTAAGATAGCCAATGGTGATCAGATTCCAATAGAGGGGATAGGAAACTTGAAACTGTTTGAGAAGGATTCAGCTGCTTTCTACCTGCCTAGGTTTACATCCAATTTGATATCTGTGAAGAGGGCAACAGTGGACCTTAATTGTCAAGTTGTCTTCAGGCCAAATGAGGTGGAGTTTCAAGACCTGGAGTCTGGACAAGTTATTGGTAGAGGAGATGTCAAAAATGAGCTCTACCACCTTCACACAACTAAGCTCTCTAAACCCTTTAACTCTGTTTGTTTAAGTAGTGCTACTGATAGGATTGAAAGCATTACTTGGCATGCTAGGTTGGGTCATCCTCATACTCGAGCAATAGAACTGATTCTTCCTGCTTTATCATTCAATCATTTAGAGTGTGAGGCTTGCATATTAGGGAAGCACTGTAGGACTGTTTTCCCAGCATCTGAAACTATATATGGGAACTGCTTTGATCTAGTTCACTCTGACGTGTGGACATCCCCATGTGTGTCTAGGGACAATCAGAAGTATTTTGTGACATTCATTGATGAAAAGTCTAAATACACTTGGATCACTTTGCTTCCATCTAAGGATAGAGTTCTGGATGCCTTTATAAACTTCCAAGCATATGTTACTAACCATTACAATGCTACTGTGAAGGTACTAAGGTCTGATAATGGAGGTGAATACACCAGTCATGCCTTCAAGAATCACATGGATAAGCATGGAATAGTGCATCAGACCAGCTGTCCCTACACGCCACAGCAGAATGGGGTTGCTGAAAGGAAGAATAGACACTTGATGGAGGTTGCTAGATCCATGATGTACCACACCAATGTCCCTAGGCGTTTCTGGAGTGATGCTGTTCAGACTGCTTGCTATCTCATCAATAGGATCCCAACCAAGGTACTGAAGAATCTGTCTCCATATGAAGTGTTGAACAAGACCAAGCCTTACATAGATCATCTGAGAGTCTTTGGGAGTCTATGCTATGTCTTGGTTCCTGGAGAACAGAGAAACAAGCTGGATGCAAAGAGCACTAGAGCTATGTTCATTGGGTACTCAGTAACCCAAAAAGGATATAAGTGCTATGATCCAGTAACAAGGAGAGTATTGGTATCCAGGGATGTGAAGTTCATGGAAACAAAGGGGTATTATGAGGAGAAGAACTGGAAGGACCTAGAGGATATGTCTAATGAACCAGAGAATAAGGCAGTGAATCTGAGGAACCTATTGGAGAAGCTTGGGATAGACATGTCCCAGAATCAGGAGATAAGAAGGAACACTCCTTCTGATCAGGTTAGAGAAGCTGAAAGAATAATCCCTCTTGATCATGAGAGGGGGAGTGAATCTGAATCAAGTGTGCAAGAGCAGCACCAAGAGGATTCAGCACATCATGATCAAGATGTGGCTCAGTCAAGTGAAGATGAGCAGGAAGAATATCATGACCCAGAGGAGGTTAATGATACAGAAGCAGAGGATCAGACTCAAGTTCAGCCATTGCGGAGGAGTGAAAGGTTGAAGAATAGGATGCCAGAAACAGAAACTCAAGAAGAAACTCAAGAAGAGGTTCAGCCTCTGCGAAGAAGCACTAGGGAGAGAAAGGATCCTTCCAACTGGGTAAACACGAGAGTGTACTACAATGCCCAGGCTGTGAAGCATCCTTCTCAAGCTGTGTGTTCCTTTGCAGAGTATCCAGAAGAACACATGGTGTTTATGTGTAATCTGGATGAAAGTGACATTCCAAGATCCTATGAGGAAGCTATGAAGGACAAGGAATGGAGAGAGTCAGTGGGCAGTGAAAGGGATGCAATGATCAAGAATGACACTTGGTATGAGAGTGAACTACCGGAAGGGAAGAAGGCTGTGACTAGTAGATGGATCTTCACAATCAAGTATCTGGCAAATGGAAAGGTTGATAGGAAGAAGACCAGATTGGTAGCAAGAGGGTTTACACAAACCTATGGAGAAGATTACATTGACACATTTGCTCCTGTTGCCAAGCTACATACAGTTCGAATCATCCTATCAGTTGCAACCAATTTGGAGTGGGATTTGTGGCAGATGGATGTGAAGAATGCTTTCTTGCAAGGAGAGCTTGAGGATGAAGTATATATGCATCCTCCTCCTGGTTTTGAGTATCTAGTAAAGCCAGGAAATGTTTTGAGATTGAAGAAGGCTATATATGGGCTGAAACAATCACCAAGGGCATGGTATAGGAAGCTAAGCACTACTCTGAATGGAAGAGGCTTCAGGAAGTCTGAATTAGACCATACTCTCTTCACCTTAACAGGACCTTCAGGGATCATTGTTATTCTGGTGTACGTGGATGATCTGATCATCACAGGGAATGATAAGGCAGGGATTCAAGCCACTAAAGACTTTCTCAAGTCTGTGTTTGATATCAAGGACTTGGGGGAGATGAAGTACTTCTTGGGTATTGAGATATGCAGATCTAAGGAGGGTCTGTTCATGAATCAGAGGAAGTATACTCTAGATATGGTAAAGGGAGCTGGCGTGCTTGGAGGAAAGACAGCCAAGACACCTCTTGAAGAGGGGTACAAGGTTTTACTTGAGGGGGAGATTGAAGAAAAACAACTGTTTGAGGATGCTAAACTTTACAGGAAGATGGTTGGAAAACTGATATACTTGACTATCACAAGACCAGATATATGCTTTGCAGTGAATCAAGTAAGTCAGCATATGGAGGCTCCAAAGGTCCATCACTGGAAAATGGTTGATAGGATACTGAGGTACTTGAGTGGAACTCCTGGACAAGGAGTTTGGATGGGATGTAATGGCAGTACAGAAGTAGTTGGGTATTGTGATGCTGATTGGGCAGGAGATAGAGTGGATAGGAAATCAACTACTGGGTATTGTACATTCGTTGGAGGAAACCTGGTTACTTGGAAGAGTAAGAAGCAAAAGGTTATCTCCTGCTCAAGTGCTGAGGCGGAGTATAGAGCTATGTTGAAGCTGACAAATGAGCTGGTATGGATCAAAGGTATTCTCAAGCATCTGGAGATTGAACACACCTCTCCTATGACAATACATTGTGATAATCAAGCAGCAATTCATATTGCATCTAACTCAGTCTTCCATGAGAGAACTAAGCACATAGAAGTTGATTGTCATAAGGTGAGGCAGATGATTGTCTCAGGAGTGACATTGCCATGCTATACAAGGAGCGAGGATCAACTTGCGGATGTGTTCACCAAGGCTGCGAGATTAAAGACAATGGAGTCCATCCTTTCAAGGTTGGGACTCATTGATCTTACTCCAAACAACTGATCCCCTCGTCATGAGGTCTTTACTCTTTTCCTTATCAAGGTTTTATCCCTAAAGAAGGTTTTCTTTGGTAAGGTTTTTAATGAGGAAGATCTCATGGCATTCCAAGCTTGACTTGTTCCACATGGTCAAGCTTGAGGGGGAGTGTTGAAATAAGTGAGTACATGAAGACATTAATACCAAGAAGAGATCAAGAGAAGAGAGGAAGAAGACTTGAAGAAGACTCAGGCAGTTTGAAATTCAAAACTAGATCTGCTGGAAAACAGCTGTCATGCACTTATGTTTTTCTCTCTCTCTCTCTCTTCTATCTGTCTTTAAAACTCTTGTAAAGCCACGAAAATGAGAATAAGAAGCTGAGTATTCTCTCCATTCTCTCTATTCTCTTTATTCTCCCTATTCTCTGTTTTTTTTCTCTAAAGATTTCAGATGGTACCATTACTCGCCATTTGGTACTCGGTCTGGTCATTCCTTGCAACCTTTTGTAGGTTCTCATCCAGTAGTTGCGCTTGCTGAATCCTGGTAAGTAGATCGGCCTGGTCCACTGCCTCCAATCCCAAAGGCTCATCACTGCTGGCCAATGTGTTGAGGTGCAAGGACCGTACCATCCCTTCCAGTTCAACAGCTTCCTCCTCAGCTGATACTTCAGCTCTCCTCCGGCTAAGAGCATCTGCGACAAGATTAGCCTTGCCCGAATAGTAGATTATGTCCAGATCATAATCTGCTACAAACTCCATCCATCTCCTCTGTCTTAAATTCAGCTCGGGCTGAGTGAAAATGTACTTAAGACTTTTGTGGTCGGTAAGGATATGTACCTTTTCTCCAAAAAGATAAGACCTCCAAATCTTCAGGGCAAACACCACAGCTGCCATCTCCAGGTCATGGGTTGGGTAATTACCTTCATGCTTCTTTAGTTGCCTAGAAGCATAAGCTATCACCTTCCCATGCTGGGTTAAAACACATCCCAATCCCGTAATGGAAGCATCTTTGTATACCACATAGGCTGATCGGCCTCTGGTAATACCAAAACTAGGGCCTAGTCAACATGTCCTTAAGGGCTGAGAAACTCTTCCCACACTCTTCGGACCATGTGAACTTCACATCCTTACCGGTCAGTCTTGTCATAGGTTGACCTAGGCTTGCGAATCCCTTTACAAACTTTCGGTAGTACCCACCCAAACCCAGGAAACTTCTAACTTTCGTAGCATTCTTGGGTTTTGGCCACTCCTTGATGCATTTGATCTTCTCCAGATCCACAGACACACCCTCATCAGAGACTATGTGCCCAAGGAACCCAATACTCCTTTGCCAGAAACTACATTTGCTGAGCTTGACAAACAACTGCTGCTCCCTCAACCATCCTAACACCAACTTGAGATGCTTCTCATGGTCGTCCTTACTTCTGGAGTATATTAGTATGTCATCAACAAAGATGATTACAAATTCATCCAGAAAATCTCGGAAGATACCATTCATCATCTTCATGAATGCTGCTGGTGCGTTGGTCAGACCAAATGGCATAACCACAAACTCATAGTGGCCATACCTGGTTCTGAATGTAGTCTTCTTGATATCACTTGGTTGAATCGGAATCTGGTGATACCCTGATGCTAAGTCAATTTTTGAAAACCACTTAGCTCCTCTTAGCTGATCCAACAGCTCATCTATCTGAGGTAATGGGTACTTGTTCTTGACAGTGACCCTATTCAACCCTCGATAGTCAATACAAAGTCTAAAGGTACCATCCTTCTTTTTAACAAATAGGACTGGTGCCCCCTAGGGTGATACGCTTGGGCGTATGAAACCCTTTTCCAACAACTCTTCTAGTTGTTTCTTAATCTCGGCCATTTTGGCAAGAGCCATGCGGTATGGACTTTTAGACATTGGGGCCATCCCTAGTTCAAACTCTATTATGAACAGGTCTGCCCTGTCAGGTGGAACTCTCTGCAGCACCCGAAACACATCCTTAAACTCACTGACCAGCGGCATCCCTTTTAGGTTACCACCCTTCACCATCTCCTTAGTGGCGATTGTGGCTATATAAGCCTCATAACCCTTCTCTAGCATCCGTTCTGCTCGGATTTCTGAAACCACTACAACGCTGGAGACAGGTTTAATTCCTTGGAACCTGATCGGGGGTCTACACCCATCCTCAAATTGCACTCGACCTCGGTGACAATCTAAGGTGGCCCGATTCTTTCCAAGCCAATCCATACCCAAGATCACTTCATGACTCTTGACGTGGACACAAATTAGATCTGCATGCATTACCTTGTCTGTGATCACTACAGGGATGTCCTTAACCAGACCGAGGGACTCCATCCTCTTGCCTCCAGCTGCATTAACAATGCAGGACTCATCCCCAACCCCAATCTGGAACAAACCTTTTCCGATCATATCTGGACTCACAAAACTATTCGTAGCTCCAGTGTCGAAAAGTACGTGTGTATTCACCCCACCAATACTTAAGGTCCCTACATCGACCATAGTACTAGGTATCTAACCATTCTAAGTTCCAGACCATGCAATGCTACTTGAAAAAAAGAAAGACAAAAGTCAGAACATTACCAGTGATCACCTGAAAAGGTCCAGCCCCATCAGCAGCCTTAGACAGCTCGTACACTCTAGGTGCTGAAGTCTGTCCACGGGTCTGGTTTTGGCTTACTAGCCTTACCAGGACTCTTGCTCTGGTTGCTCTGCAGCTTAGGACACTCATTTTTCCAATGACCGCTCTTTCCACAGTAGTGGAAGCCCATTGAGCTTGAGGTCGATCTAGACTTCACCTTAGCTTCCACCAGCTCAGAAACTGAATAGAACACACGGACTGAGGCATAGGTGCAGAGCTTGACCCTAAGGCCTCTTATGAACCGGCAAACCTGCACCTCCTCATTCTCCAGCTCTTGTCCAACATAGCGCCTGAGCCTGTTGAACTCTTCCTCATACTCCCGTACTGATTTACGGCCTTGGGTCAGCTCCAAGAACCTAGACTCCAGTCGGTCCCATGCTTCAGCTGGAAAGTACTTACGGTTGAACTCCATCTCGAAGTCTGAGAACCTTGTGATTAACCCATTGGACCTCTTGTCCACGGCTAACCACCAATTGTGTGCATCCTCGTCCAGGAAGTGGACTGCTATATCCTTCTGGTATTCCTCAGGACATTTGGTAGACTTGAAGTTCCTGACAAGGCGGCTCCTCCACTCGTTAGCCTCAATAGGATCCACACTTCCAGCAAAGTGCTTTGTCTTCAACTTTGAAATATGCTCTAACACAGTCAGGTAGCTCACCTTCTTAGCTCCTCCAGCTGGTGAGTCCAGCTCAACCACTTCAGCTTGTGGTAGCACCCGAACCTCACTAGCTGGTCCAGCTCCAAGTCTCCCATAAACGCCAGCTCGGACCCCAGCTCCAGCTCTCACATCAACTGGTCTTCCAACTCGTACCTCAGCTGACCCATCAGCTGGTCAAGCTAGATTCACAGAACCAGCTGGTGAGTTCACGAGTGGAGTGAACACCCGGGTAAAAGCTATGATCTGAGTTCCCATCAGCTTCACAGCATCAAGGACTTCCTTCATAGACGGCTCAGCTACCTCAGGAACCTGGCTCACCTCAGTCTGGCCAGCTCCCACGCCTAAACCAGCTAGGTTCCCAGCTCCCACATTGGATGGTTCAGCTCCATCCTCCTGCTCCTACTGCTGTTGCAGCTCCACATCGTCCACATTGACTTCCAAGGAGGCCAAAGGTTCCTGCTGAGCTCCAGGTTCCTGGTTACCCAACTCCACCCGAGCTGGTAACACTTTGGATGGACTAGCACCATCCTTTCCCTTCTTTGTCCTGGATGTCTTGGTAACCATAGACATTTAAACCACAAAACATTAAGTTCCAGAGTGTACCAAACTTCCAGAACCTCAAAACAAATAGTCTAAGTTACACAAAATCAGGACCAAACTGTGAGACCCAACCGGATGTGTGTGAACCAACCCATAACCCCCAAATCCTAGAATCAAGCATGCTCTGATACCAACTTGTAAGACCCGATCCTGGTCCATTGAACCCCAACCAGATCCAAGTCTTAACCTAAATAATTCTAAGGTTGATTCCGGTTTTAAGTCAAATAATTTCTAAGTCCTTTTAACAAAACTGAGGTTCATTCATTTCAGAGTTAGAGTTAATATCAAATAAGGGGCAAACAGATTGTATAAATATAAATCAGAGTGTTACAAAGTATTCATGTGATCCAAGTTGCACAATAGGCTGTCATAAGTTCATAACTTAAACGTTTCTACCCCTTAACCCACACACACATCCATTCCGGCCTGAGTCCTCACGTTTCCTTGGCCTTGCCACGGTCCATGTCCTTACCTTAGAGGATCGATCCTTCTGGCCATGATCCTTCTCCTTCTCCTTACCACGATCCCTTTGTCTGGTATCCATGTCTGCGCCTTGATCTTCACAGAACTCACATGGTTGGAGAGATCACACGCCTTAACACTCACACGGATCTAGCCTTCAAACTCAGTTCTTCTTTCTCTCTTTTCGCTCTGGATTTTTGCAGAGGTTGGCCTAGGGTTTCTGACTGATTAATTTCGTCCAGCGGGCCTTATATTTATAGAGAAGGACGTGGGTAACTGTCTCTGGGCGAACAGACACGAATTGGGGGCACAAAACTGCCCAAAACCGCCAAACTGCCCATTCCCACCCTTTCTGCCCAAAACTGCCTAACTGCTCTCTTGGGCGTTTGGGCTGTCTGGAAATAGGCCCATATGTCCTCCTGGATCCCTTGTCCCATTTTCAAGACCCACGGACCCTTTCTGGAACAGACAAGACCCAACCGGACCCATAACCGCCCACGACCCGTCCACATCGGCCCGGACCATAACACTTCACCGAGCTGAGATGAGCTGACCACTAGCTGCTCCAGCTGACTGAGCTAGTCCATCAGCTCCAGCTAGCTGACCTTCCTGGAGTGAGCTAGTCCATCAGCTCCAGCTAGCTGACCTTCGTGGAGTGAGCTACCCCTGAGCTACTCCTAGCTGGTTGAGCTTCTTCCAGCTGGTATGAGCTTCATCTGGGCATCGTCCAGCTGCCTATACTCTTTTCCAGCTCCACTAAGCTTCCCAGAGCTACCCAAAGCTTACCCAGAGCTTGGTCAAGCTGACTCAAGCGGTCCTGAGCTGTTTTGAGCTCTCCCTTACACCTCCCAGCTGCGTTAAGCTCATTTCCATCCTTTCCTGGTTAAGTCTCAGCTTTCTGATGCACTTAACCTCTTTCCCAGACCATGATACTTCATGGTTAGACCCTAAGGCCTTGCTGGTACGTCTTCTTGTACAATGGTCCGTCCCAACGATCCTGTCTAGGATCAAGGACATGACAAATAACATGAAGAACACCTAGAGAGAATAAGAGAAACTCGAATACTTGCTTAATTTAATCTGAGGTAATGTGTTGCAATATATAGAGAAGAGGATTAGGGTATCAATCCTATCCATAAACGGTCACAAAAGGAAGAGCAGATAAGTGATCAACGTGGTTCCACCAGAAGAAGAGCGCTCCTCTTTCAAATACTTGGCCAAGATTGCAAGATACCTTTGGCATCTTGACCAGATTCCTTCTCCTTTCCAGGATGAGACAGCCTGTCAAGGAAGAGCTCTCCTTATGGATAAGGTTCGCTTATCTTCAATCTCGGTGTAGAAAGTAGACGAGCCAAGGTAACTTCTTTGGGTAAACTGTTTTTACCTTTGGTCGACCTTTTCACCTTTTGGTGGACCCAAAGTGTACGGTCATGTACGGACATTTGTACGGCCTCTTGTACGGACATTCTCCAACCTTCTTCTCTTGATCCCATGAGTCTTCTCTAATACTTGTAACCCCATTTCTTATTCAGTTCAACACTCCCCTTCAAGCTTAACCATGTGGAACAAGTCAAGCTTGGAATGTCATGAGATCTTCCTCATTAAAAATCTTGCCAAAGTAAACCCTCCTTAGGGATAAAACCTTAGCAAGGAAAAGAGTAAAGACCTCATGGCGAGGGGATTAGTTGTGCTGGTAAGATCAATGAGTCCTAACCTGTGATGGATGGACTAAAGTGTCTTTTGCCTCGGCGCTTTGGTGAAAACATCAGCCAACTGGTCTTCACTTCGGGTGTAACAAGGTAAGATCACCCCTTGAACTATCATATGTCTCACCTTGTGACAATCAACTTCTATATGCTTTGTTCTCTCATGAAACACTAAGTTTGAGGCAATGTGGATTGCTGCTTGGTTGTCACAATGCATGGTCATTGTCACAATCCACACTCCCTGGTCAGGTGAGCCATTCAGGTACATCAGGATCCGGTTAACCATGCTCCAATGGTGCTCCTTTGTCCCTTGCATATGTTGACTCACATGGTTCACAGCAAAGGATATATCAGGCTGTGTAATGGTCAAGTAAATCAACTTACCCACAAGCTTTCTGTAAAGCTTGGCATCTTCAAATGGTTGGATGTCCTCAAAATCCCCCTCACGTGGAATCTTGTACCCATCTTCTAAGGGCGTCTTCACACTCTTTCCTCCAAGCCTTCCTGCATCTTTCAAAAGATCAAGTGTATATTTTCTTTGAGAAAGGAATAAACATTCCTTGGATCTACATATCTCAATCCCAAGGAAGTATTTCATTTCTCCCAAGTCTTTGATCTCAAAAACCAACTTTATAAAGTCTTTGGTTGATTGAATACCAACCTTGTCACTTCCTGTGATGATGATATCATCAACATACACCAGAAGGACTACAATACCTGATGGAGTGGTCAAGGTGAAGAGGGTGTGGTCGAGTTCAGACTTCTTGAAGCCTTTCCCATTGAGAGTAGTGCCCAGCTTGGTGTACCAGGCTCTAGGAGACTGCTTCAGTCCATATATAGCCTTCTTCATCCTCAAAACGTTTCCATCTTTAACCAAATGCTCAAGACCATGAGGTGGAAGCATATACACTTCATCTTCAAGTTCTCCTTGGAGGAAGGCATTCTTCACATCCATTTGCCAAAGACCCCATTCTAAGTTCACTGCAAGGGAGAGAACTATCCGGATAGTATGGAGCTTGGCGACTGGGGCAAAGGTGTCAATGTAGTCCTCTCCATATGTTTGAGTGAAACCCCTTGCCACTAGTCTTGTATTCTTCCTATCAATCTTCCCATTTGCAAGATACTTGATAATGAAAATCCATCTGCTGGCCACAGCCTTCTTTCCTTTTGGTAGTTTGCTCCCATACCAAGTATCATTCTTGATCACTGCCACTACTTCAGCCTTCTTTGTCTTGCATAGCTTCTTCATAGGATCTTGGTAACTGGCTCTCCTCCAAACTGATCATAAAGGCACTATGTTCTTCCGGGTAATGAGTAAGGGTGCAAACAGCTTGAGCAGGATGCACAACTGCTTGTGCATTGTAGTATACACGGTTGTTGATCCAGTTGGATGGAGGGTTCCTCGCCCTTGTACTCCTTCTCAAAGGTTGAGCTTCTTTTGGTTGAGTCTCCTCTATTGAAATGAGTGAGTACATGAAGAGAAGTGATGGGGGGGGGTTTGGATGGCTGAAGAGAAGGAAGTTGGGAAAGGTTTGGGAGAGTTTGGATCGACCAGTCCGTACAGGTCGTACAGGCCGTACCATTCCGGGTCGTCCAAACCTCGACAAAAACTTACCAAAGTTACCCGAGTATTTTTTCAATCAAGAAGAAGCTACCTTGAGACTTATCCACTTGATATAGACGTTGGAAAGGATAAGGAGAGAGTCTTGGACAGGCTGGCACAGCTGGAAAGTAAAAGGAGCTTTTGTGGCCAGCAAGAAAGAAGCTAAAGGAGTTTATGTGGCCAGAAAAGAAGATACCAAAGCATCTTTTCATTCCTCTTGCTTTCTTATCCCTTTAGTCATGAAAACCCTTGTATCTG
Organism: Moricandia arvensis; assembly: GCA_905132765.1. NCBI lineage: Eukaryota > Viridiplantae > Streptophyta > Magnoliopsida > Brassicales > Brassicaceae > Moricandia > Moricandia arvensis. Next base: position 4,484 of record CAJHQP010006099.1, on the reverse strand, counting down.
AGTCTATATATGTTGTAACTCTCTCATTTTATCAATTAACAGAGTTTCAAGTCTCTCTCTCTCTCTCTTTCTCTATACTCTTTCTATTCTCTCTAATCTCTTAATCTCTCATACAAACAATCTGATTCTTTCCTAAACTCGAGTCTATACACTCACTAAATCAAAAGTGAATATGGTATCAGAGACAGGTTCCTCAAAGGGGTGAGTGTGTGTTTTCGAAATCTGGGTTCTTTGTTCTTGGTGTTTTTTGGTGTTCTTCGTGTTCTTGGTGTTTCTGGGTTTCTATTATTCATTTTCTAAGTTTGGATGAAAGATTCTAATGGAAACCGACGACCACAGTGTAAAAGTGAAGCTTAGATCTGTAACTGAGGTGTTGCATGAAGGGATAACCTATGAGGAGGTGTCCGGATCTGTTGAAACAGCTTTGGAAAGCTATGGTTTGCTGAGAAGTCATGTAAAGGTGGAAGCTTTTGAGGATATGACTACTGGAGAAAGTAAGATAGATGACCTGATGGATGAAGACAAGTGGGTCAGAGAAGACATAAAAACACTTGAGATCATCCATGGATCTCTGTCAAAATCATTTGTGGAGGTTTATAAACAATGTAAAGACACAAAGGAGATATGGGAGAAACTTGAAGCAGGTTTTGGGAACAAGTCCAACCTGATGAAGGTCTGTGAAGCTGAGAAGGTTATCAGAGGCTTAGAGCAGAGGAAAGACGAGTTCAATCAGCTGAGAAGAAAGCTTAGATACTTGTGGTTAGAGCTGATTGATGTGGATGGTGTAGGTGCTTTGGTTCAAAGAGAACAAAGTGGCCCTAAATAGAACAAGCAACCAGCTTGTGGGAAGAGTGGTATGAGCCGCAAGAAAGGAAGACTTAGAAAGATTTCCATTCCCAAGAGAGCTAAGGGAAAGTTTGGGAAGACAAGCATACATCTTGCTGGTATAAAAAAGCACCTAAAGATACTGGTCAAGGAAGTGACAAAGCAAATGGTCAGAGGAGAATGCTCCTATTCAGCTTACATGGGTGAGTCATTAGGAGAAAGATTGGGATCCAGTGAACCGGAGATATCAAGAGCTGATGGTCCTATTACGAGGAAGGATTGGGAGACATTTATGGAGCATATTCACGCTCTGGTTACAACCAGGAAGCAAAGGAGACACTCTAGTGTTGGTGGAGAGGCTACTAAGCCTATTATAGTTGATTATGGAGCAACTCATCACATGATCAGTGATAGGAGTTTGATGAGTGATATTAAAGCCACCACAGGGAATTTCAGGATAGCTAATGGTGATCAGATTCCAATAGAGGGGATAGGCAATCTGGAGTTGTTTGAAAAGGATTCAGCTGCCTTCTATCTACCTCGGTTCACATCCAATCTGATATCTGTGAAGAAAGCAACTGTGGATCTCAATTGCCAAGTTGTATTCAGGTCAAATGAAGTTTCAAGACTTGGAGTGTGGACAAGTCATTGGCCGAGGAGACAGTAGGAATGAGCTCTACCATCTCCAAACGACTAAGATTTCTACACCCTTTGACTCTATTTGTTTAAGTAGTGCTACTGATAGTATTGATAGCATTACTTGGCATGCTAGATTGGGTCACCCTCATACTCGTGCAATTGAACTGATCTTACCTACTTTATCATTCAATCATTTGGAGTGTGAAGCTTGCATCTTAGGAAAACATTGTAGGACTGTCTTTCCAACATCAGACACTATATATGAGAACTGCTTTGATCTAGTACTGATCTAGTACTATGAGAACTGCTTTGATCTAGTACACTCTGATGTGTGGACATCTCCATGCGTGTCTAGGGATAATCAGAAGTATTTTGTGACTTATTGATGAGATGTCTAAGTATACTTGGATCACATTGCTTCCATCTAAGGATAGAGTGCTAGATGCCTTTGTAAACTTCCAAGCATATGTTATTAATCATTACAATGCTACTGTGAAGGTAATAAGGTTAGAAAATGGTGGAGAATACACTAGTCATGCCTTCAAGAATCACTTGGCCAAGCATGGAATAGTGCATCAGACGAGTTGTCTTTACACACCACAGCAGAATGGAGTTGTTGAGAGGAAGAATAGGCATCTGATGGAGGTTGCTAGATCCATGATGTACCATGCTAATGTCCCTAGGCGGTTTTGGAGTGATGCAGTTCATACTGCATGCTACCTTATCAACCGGATTCCAACCAAGATATTGAAGAATCTGTCTCCATATGAAGTGTTGAACAAAACCAAGCCATACATAGATCATTTGAGAGTGTTTTGGTGTCGATGCTTTGTCTTGATTCCTGGAGAGCAGAGAAACAAGCTTGATGCAAAGAGTACTAGAGCTATGTTTATTGGTTACTCAGTAACTCAAAAGGGGTACAAGTGCTATGATCCAGCGATAAGGAGAGTGTTGGTATCCAGAGATGTGAAGTTCATGGAGGCAAAGGGGTATTATGAGGAAAATAAATGGGAAGACTTAGAAGACATGTCTAAAGAACCAGAGGATAAGGCATTGAATCTGAAGATTTTATTGGAGAAGCTTGGGGTAGACATGTCTCAAGATGAAGGGATAAGAATGAGAACTCCTCCTTCTAATCAAGCTAGAGAAGCTGGAAAAACAACCCCTCTTGATCATGAGGGGGGAGAAGTCACACACTCCTAGGATGCTTCTTTGGTTGTTGGGAGGATAGATCCTTGGAAGAACGAATCAGAGACTCAAGTTCTTCAAGGCTGTGGATTGAATGGTGACACAAGAGGGATTATAGATCTCTTGATACTCCTAGATGACTAGTTCAGATATGACACACCGAGATAGACACCCTTAGGGCTCTGGATATTACACAGTAGAAGAACACTCGACAACTTAGAGAGAGAGACGTCAAGAAGAACAAAAGACTTTGATATTAGATTGCTTGAGTTCTAAAGGGTTTGCGGAAACCCTTAAATAAAGAAACCAAAGAACATGCTCTACGGTTTCGACAAGTATAACATAAAACTATGGTCTTAAAATAACATAAGGTAAAATAGTAGTCTTGGAACGAGATAGGGCCTAGGTGATTTGTAAAACAAGTTGTGGCCTCATTCAAAACCTTCCTCCGAAAAACCTCATGGAACAAAACCAAAAGCAAGGAAAAGAGCACACACCCAAATGTCTTGCCTAAACACTAGCTCAGCTTGATGTAGAGATAGCTTAAATGGTGATCAAGATATCTCGGACCATCAAACCTTGTCCAAGACTTTCTTCTTGTTGTGGATGTGAAGTGAGTAATCCTACAACAGTATCCTTGAGTTTCTTGGCTCTGGAACGGGTCATGGGACCTTCTGGAATGGTCAAAGCTTCATCACCAGGCTGCTGGTGCATTGTGGCATTAGGTGGCTCATCTAAGATCTCTTTAACCTCTTTGGTAAGCTGGTCCATGATCATATCATCCCCTCCCTCTTGAAGGAACCAAGTCAGTAACATTGAAGCTATTAGACACATCATACTTACCTTGGAGATCAAGTTTATAGGCTTTGTCATTGATCTTGTGGATGATCTCGAACGGTCTATCAACTCTTGGCATCAGCTTAGAATTCCTCTCGTTGTGGAACCTCTCTTTCCTTAGGTGAAACCAAACCTTGTCACCAACTTCAAAGAGCTGCACACGCCTTCCCTTGTTGGCTTGCTTCTCATAGTACTTGGTTTTCTGTTCAATGTTCTCTCTCGCCTTCTCGTGGATTTGCTGGACCATCTCAGCTTTCTTCTTACCGTCCAGACTAACTCTTTCACACTCAGGTAAGGGCATTAGATCCAAAGGAGAGGTGGGATTGAACCCATAAACAATTTCAAAAGGAGAATACTTAGAAGTATAATGCATGGCATGATTGTATGCAAATTCACAGTGAGGTAAGTAATCTTCCAAATGTTTTCAAGTTCTTTTTGATGAATGCATGCAGGAGGGTTCCTAGAGTCCTATTAACTACCTCAGCTTGCCCATCAGTTTGTGGATGACATGTAGTAGAGAACAACAACTTAGTGCCTAGCTTAGACCAAAGAGTCTTCCAAAAGTAACTAAGAAACTTAGTATCCCTATCAGAAACTATAGTCCTAGGCATGCCATGTCAACAAACAACCTCTTTAAAGAACAAGTTAGCAACATGCAATGCATCATCAGTCTTATGACAAGCTATGAATTGTTCCATTTTAGAGAACCTATCATCAACAACAAATATAGAGCCCTTTCCGGTTCTATTCCTAGGCAATCCAACAATGAAATCCATAGATAGGTCATTCCAAGGATGGTGTGGGATTAGTAAAGGAGTGTACAAACCATGACACTGGACTTGAGACTTAGCATGCTTACAAGTAGCACACCTTCCACAGATTCTCTCAACATCTCTTTTCATGTGTGGCCAATAGAAGTGATCCTGCAAAACTTTAAGAGTCTTTGCAATCCCAAAATGTCCCATTAGACTTTAAAGTTTTACAGGATCACTTCT
>CAJHQP010006098.1:0-40721 GCA_905132765.1 Moricandia arvensis | reverse complement strand
GACAGTCCGATTCAAGCTGGGCTCTTCCCGCGTTCGCTCCGCCCTGTTAACTAAGGAATCCTTGTTAGTTTCTTTTCCTCCGCTTAGTTGAATATGCTTTAAACTCACGGGTTGATCCCGCCTGACTCGGGGTCGCGTTGAGGACTTTTGGGTTTCATCTGAGAGCCTTTTCAGACCGGAAACGACCGACGGTATGACGAGGTTTGAATTCACCACCGCCAATGTCGAGACGCTCCTGACGTCCTCGCTCGGATTTTTGGCCAAACCGCGCTGCGGTAACACACGGAGACCAGCTTTCCGTCCCTTTTTCCTCGAGGGGATGAGGGACGGACGGTTTGGACACCCAGCAGGACGTTGCCCTCGGGCCAGAAGGCTTGGGGCGCAAACTTGCGCTTCAAAGACTCGATTGGTTCACGGGATTCTGCAATCACACCAAGTATCGCATTTTCGCTACGATTCTTCATCGATGCGCAGAGCCGCAGATATCGTTGCGAGAGTCGTTTTAGAGCTTCTAGCGCAGCGCAGAAACTTCGCGCACACACCGTCTCACGGGTTGGGAACGCAGGCTGCTTAGTCGTGGCATGTCCTTGGACCAGCTTTTCGTGCGCGGGTTTGGTGATACCGCCGGAGCTATGCGCAGCCGACACGTCAACGAGACCAAAAGTCTCGGCGAGGGTAGCGGACGCGATGAAACGGCACGGATCTGGCAGTGCTACGAAATCAGCTAAGAGACCGGCCCGCCGAGAGTGTATGTTTCATCGTTCTCGGGTTTCGTTGCTGTTCCAGGCAACGACAATGATCGCATAGTCGAGGTTGCACATACGGAAACCTTGTTACGACTTCTCTTCTCTAATGATAAGTCGTTTAGTGGACTTCCTCGCGACGTCGCAGACGCGAACCACCCACTGTCGCCTGCGATCCGAACACTTAGTCACCGGATCATTCAATCGTAGTAGCAGCGGCGGGCGTGTGATACAAGGGCTAGGGACGTAGTCAACGCGAGCTGATGACCTGCGCGCTTACTAGGATATTCTCGTTGAAAGACCAACGAATCTGCAATGATCTATGCCCATGCACGATGAATTTCAAAGATTACCCGGCGCCTGTCGCCAAGGTGTGACACTCGTGGTGAATACATCAGTGTACGCGCTGGTTGCGCGCGCAGAACATCTATAGGGCGATCAGCAGACTGTTATTGCCTCAAACTTCCTTGCATAAACGGCCATAGTCCCTCTAAGAGAGCGCGGCCGTGAGGATGCCTCCACGTAGCTAGTAGAGCGGCTGACGTGTTCGTTCGTCTAGCGGAATTAAGCCAGACAAATCGCTCCACCAACTTAAAGAAACGGGCCATGCACCACCACCATGAATCAAGAAAAGAGGCTCTCATGTCTGATCAATCCTTGACTATGTCTGGACTGGTAAGTTCCCGTTTGTTGAGTCAAATTAAAGCCGCAGGCTCCACCTCCTGGTGGTGCCCTTCCGTCAATTCCTTTAAGTTTCAGCCTTGCGGACCATCTCCCCCGGAACCCAAAAACTTTATTTCTCTAAAGTACCAGCTGAGTCCTAAAAGCAACATCGCTGATCCCTTGGGTCCGGGCATCGTTGATGTTTGAGACTAGGGACGGTATCTGATCGTCTTCGAGCCCCCAACTTTCGTTCTTGTTAATGAAAACCATCCTTGGCAAATTGCTTTTCGCAGTTGTTCGTCTTTTCATAAATCCAAGAATTTCACCTCTTGACTAGAAATACGAATGCCCCCGACTGTCCCTGTTAACATTTACTCCGATCCCGAAAGGCCAACACAATTTAAGGATCGAATCCTATGATGGTTATCCCCATGGCTAATGTATACAGAGGTAGGGCTTGCTTTGAGCACTCTAATTTCTTCAAAGTAACAGCGCCGGAGGCACGATCCCGGCCAGTTAAGGCCAGGAGCGGTATCGCCGACAGAAGGACAAGCCGACGAGTGCTCACCAAAGGACGGGAACCGGGGCGGACCCATGCCCAAGGTTTCCAACTACAGCTTTTTTAACTGCAACAACATAAATATACGCATTTGGAAGCTGGAATATACCGCCTGCTGGCACCAGACTTGCCCTCAATGGATCCTCGTTAGGGATTTAGATTGTACTCATTTCAATTACCAGACTCAAAGAGCCCGGTATTGTTATTTATTGTCCACTACCTTCCCCGTGGTCAGGATTGGGTAAATTTTCGCGCCTGCATGCCTTCCTGGGATGTGGTAGCCGTTTCTCGGCTCCCTCTCGGAATCGAACCCTAATTCTCCGTCACCCGTTACCACCATACGTAGGCCACTATTCCTACCATCTCGAAAGTTGAGTAGGGCAGAAATTTGAATGATTGCGTCGCCAGCACAAAGGCCATTGCGAATTCCCGTCGAGTTATCAATGATCATCAGAGCAACCGGGCAGAGCCCGCGTCGACCTTTTATCTAATAAATTGCCATCCCTTCCCCCAGAAGTCCCCGGGGTTTGCGATTCTGATGGATAGCTCTAAAGAATCACTACGGTTATCCGCATCCAACCAGATCGATATCTGACGATTAACGTCCAAAAACATGTTTCCTGGAGTTGGATGTTTGCCATTTCTCTCATGCCTACGTTTTTATCAGGTTTGTTTTCAAGAGTTCCAAGCAAAAGCCAACAGCATGGGCACCATAATAAACAAGTACTTCAATATTCTCTTCAAGAGGAGTCGGAGCGAGATGGTTTGGAAGTTGTTCTTCTTGCAAGGTTCCTTCCCCCATCCTCCTTTCCTATGTCATAAACTACGCCTTAGTAGCAGTAGAGCCGTCTCGACACATACAAAGTCCACATAATTGATTTAATGAGCCATTCCAGTTCACAGGTCGAATTCTTCAGTTCTTGCATTTCTTCTTACACATCTGTTCCCACTGAGCCATGTTAAGTTCTTTGTTGGACCACAGTCAACCGATATGACTACTTGCAGGAACCATCTATACGTATCAAGGCGCAATAGGCCTCTCGCCGACTTTGCTATGAAATAGTCCTGGCTAAGAGACTCTCTCAGTGAGTCTCGTGTTCCCGAGCCAACCAAAAAAACATAAAGTCCAGGCGAACGTTGAGAATACCCGCGCCATGATATCCCCATCCAGGCGTCGCTTTGAGAAAACCCGCCAAGAAGCCATACCATGCTGTCCCCGATTGGTGTTGATTACACTGGAGGGTCAAAAAAGTTACTCAGGCTGGAATTACAGAGCATCCTTCAGATACCTCTCCGTCTGCTAACAGCTCTAGTTTAGCTTCGTCCTGAAACCGTTGATCCCGCTATTGGAAACGATGGATCCAAGAAAAGCGAGTGATAATACAGAACATGATTGGTTGTTTTTGATCTCCAATTACAAAGCAATTTCATCCGCATATTCAGCGCGTATGCGAGAGTCAAGGAATATAACATTCCACAAGCGACGACTTAGACATCCTATGTCGCGTGTGGCAAAAGCCCGCAAAAACATCTAAGCGTTCTCTTTAGAAGTATACCTCTAAACGCAAGGAAACACGGATTCCAGTGTCGAGTGTTCATGTCGTGTAAGAACCACCGGCCACAATACACTTTCTTAGCGAGTTCGAGCGTTTCGTAGAGAAACACACAGCTAAAACAAGGCGCAGGCACTTTGAGAAAACCCCAATTACCAACCATATATACCAGCGTCTGGTGATTAAACCTTTGCATGCCACAAACCGAGCGTCCGTTTCGAGGAAATACTCAGCCTATATGAGCAACTCTTCGTAGTGCGTCTGTTGTGTATAGATCCTTCTCGTCTATTTATTATCTCTTATCTCGAGCATCTCTAGAGAGAAACCACGCAAACCTACTCAGAGGCAGATGCAGTGAAAATACCACCGTCTGACATTAAAGGCCAGCCGTCTATAAGTGAGCAAAACCACATTTGCTCCTGACACCCTACGCTCTCGAAGCGTCAAATAGTGAAAAAAATACTCCTATAACAAAGCGAACACACAGACGATCTCATTTGAGAATAAGAAGCTTGCTCTGCTCACAACGCAGCGTTCTTTGAGGTTATAAGTACACGTATCACATCCAGTCTTCGAGTACATCTTTGCAGGAAAATTACATCCGCAAATAGAGCAACACAAAGCACAACGCGTCTCTTTAGAACCTCCGTCAACAGCACGCATGCGTCGTTGAGAATACCGCGGCAAACTAACCTATTTGCGTCGTTTGTTGAACACGCAAACGTCTCAAGCGGTGCTCGATGATATATACGTCGGCAAACACCAGTGAGTCATCTCTCGATGCTTGAGAGTGACATACGCCACAAATGAGCACCCTCGTTTAGCCTCCGTTGCGGAGGCTTTGACGAACCCGACGTCTCAAAACCAGACAAGAGCTGTGCGTTTTTATAAGGAAACGGCCCTTGACCACACTTACCAGCGTCGTCGTAGTATCTCTCTACATCCACAACCAGCCAGTTCTCAGTTTGGTGGAGGTATATACGGCGGTCTCAACAAACTCCAGCATTCGTTTGAGAAACGCCCGCCACAGTTGGATTTTTGTGAATGTTTTCCAATTATAAAACCCCAGAGCACCTTCATCATTTTCTACAGAACTCTTCAAGTTACAAAATGCTATGTTAACTATTCCTTGTCTTGTGCTCTTATGCTTTGTTTTACTTTTGAAGTGGTGTTGCTCATCCAAGTTTTGGGTTTCGGATTGGGAAATAAATGCCCCAATTACTGGTAAAGAACTTATTCCTCTGGTCTTTTCCCCACAATACTCTCACCAATCTCTTGCCCAATCAAGCATCTGTTAGTGAAGAAATCTCCAGTCACCATGACTTCGAAAAAAACAATGACGGCTAGAACTCCTAGAATGAGGACCACGCATCGCTATTACTACACACCAGGCTTCGCACGGAACATATGGTGTTCGGAATACAGCTCTCGCTCTATATACTACACATGCTGACCAGTGTTTTAGTTGTGTTACACAACCCCGCAAACACCATATGTCGTAAAATTGATGGAATAAACCTCTCCGAGTCAAAGACTTAAACACACAGAGCCGAAAAATCTTGTGAGCAAAAACAGGGCGTGATGCCAAATTCAATTCTTTGGGTTGTGAGCCATGGATAGTTGCTCACCACATACATAACTTGATGCTAGAAGACAAAGAAAGAGACTAGTGACCACATATAAGATAGCGGTGCATAGATTAAATGAGATGGGATTGCATTCCGAAGTAATCAACGCGCCACGAGATAAACAGCCAAAACTAAGAGCAATCAGTTTCCACTCATAATACCAGGTGCCTACTAATCGCGACTGAGACAATTCGTAGGATCTCCTTGCAGCCACGACATGCGTTTGTTTCACCTTTTCACGCGTCAAGCACAGTGCATTAATTACCTATGCTATGAAAGTAACTCGACAAGACTAATCGAAGGATCACAGAGTGTAAAACTATGTGCCTTACTCAAGTGGCGTATATAAACTCTTCTCGAGTATCCTTCCCCCTCTACGCAATAAGTAGTGGAGTGTCGCCTACGAGGCAAATACGGAAAGGAAACTATTATACAGCTGGGAAGGCTCTCTAAATCTATGGTAGCGCTGTGCGCCAACGATCGTACAGCCAGCAAGCCAGGACCTTTAATGCGGAGCATAACCATCTCAAACGCGAATGCTACTACATACATTTGCCTCAGTGAACATCAGACATATATCCTAGGAGAAAGTCTAACTGTAACTAATGTGTGCGCGAGATCGTGTCTGAAACGAATGGTTGAACCAAAAAGACCGTTTGCGTTTCCCCGTACCGAGCTACAGCCTCTCTGAAGAGCCCACATCAAACCACTCTACTAACCATTTCCATTTTTCACCTTCTATTTACTATTGCTCATCCGGCGATCATTCCTATAACCCCTGGCTACACCAAATCTTTGGATGTGCTCTACCAGCTCGTGACGTATGTATATTGAAAATCAGAAGAGCAACTGGAAAACGGTGATGAATATCCAAGGATAACGATAAGTCACATAACTGTCCTATATAATGCGCATGCACATTTGTATTCAAATATCAACAAGAGAGAGCGGCACCATATATTTCAACGGTGGCTCTCCTGCCAGAGAAGACATGTATATCAAGTGCCGAGTAAAATAAGAAGAATTCGCCCGGAAATCATTAGATAGCCGCGTGGGACAGTCTATTAACCACCTGACCCCGACAACACAAAAACTCTCCACTCCTTGAAATCCGTATTTATAGAATCTATTATACAAACTAGGGAGCAAAATCTATCGGAGATTGCGTGTATATATCCTCACACCGCAGTTGCGGACGACATCCCACCCCCAACTCGGTAGCTCAAAGTTGAGCTAAGGTGGTCCCGATATCACACGCGCAATAGACAGTCTTCACTCCAAATCTAAATATCTTGTGTTAAATAACCAACCAGAACGGAGACACGCTAGACCGAAGTTGATGACACTTTGATTCTGCTGTTACCTGGGATGAGCTGAATATTGACTCCTCATTGTTAAACCACACAAAAAACTACCATGGTGCGCGATATTGAAACATCTAGTATTTCCCCACTAGAACTTTAGGTTCATACAATGGATCTGTCTGACTAAGCGAATTCTCGACGAGGAGCGAGTTAACATACTATCTAAGTTCTATCATCTTACACTCTGATGCACATAATCTCTACCTTTAGACTCATTCTTCAGGCACACCACCTCAACCAGCTATCATGTCCAACTGGGAGGAAACGCAAGTCTCTCTAGCTTCGTTGAACTTTGCAGTACGAAGAAGCCGTCATTGCAGAAGAAGAGAGGCCTTTTCTCAAAACAATTTGCGAAGTCGATGTAAACATCGTATGAGACAACAACTTCACTTCTGAACATTTTGATACGAGACCAGTTAACATATCTCAAATCAACGTGACAATAATAACTGAGTTACACCACTATTGTGCCTGATATTAACTAAAACAGATCTCTCACCTTTTCTCCGAGTGAATATATAATATGATTATCTACATGAGTCCCAATAATAAAAGATCATTATTTATGTACATATGAGGTGTAATTGTTAATTGAATGGATATGGACTGTTGTTTCAAGAGTTAGAGTGGTACTCGTAGATGATGTGATCAGGTGTTACCCATTAAATAGAGACTGCAAGTGCACATCGATGAGAATAGTATTTAGAGATTGAATCCACATAAACTAAGATTACACTAATATTCCCAGAGAGTAGAGTAGAGATAGAACAGAGAGTGTTTGTTTTTGTAACAAAATTGCAGAAAGTAAATAGCAAGAAGTATAAACGATGTAAACGAATTGAGTAAAGGTGTTAGGCAATGTATATTCTCATGAAACACATATCATTAAACAATTTCTTGACAATGAATGCATTACATATCATTCTCGAACTTAAACACCATGATTAGCTTAACCTACAATGCTAAACCCTATGTATTAGAATACTAGAGACTAGTTTGCATTTAATTTCAGGTTCTAACATACAATACAATTGATTTTAATAAGTTACATATTTCTTAACAATCAACTTTATTGGCTAAGATCATCTCGCTCATTAAAAGTTCGTTCAAGCATCTAATCAAACATGTTCGGTGCGTTAAATAACCAAAGATCAAACACTATAAGAAATATCGACATAAGTAGCACAACAAAAACGCTACTATAGGCTTTCATAGCGTTCCATTAGTTCTTCACAAACAAATATCTATCTAGAGTTTGCTTAATGATCAGAATCAATTTGTCATTTTAATTGCATTCGTCAAAAAATCTTATTCTTAATTGTAGTCAAGCTCCCTTCTACCTTTGCAGAGGGCTACTAAATCTAAGCGATCTTTTTTTCGACGTAGAATATAATTTCGAAACTCTGCGACAGATTGAAGCAAAACAGAATATGCAAAGTTAATTTTTAGAATAATTTCGACCATATCTCTAAACTAACAAACCGAGATCATCACAATCTAGTTTATCAAAACAGATCTAACTAAGAACATAAGATGAAAGACAAAGAAGATGATATAGATCAGAAATACCAACATCTCAAGTGTGCTTTAATACCACTTGATACAATCCTCCTAAGAGAGAGATGAGATGGGGATAAGTGAAGGGTCCCGACCCGGATTTCCTTACCGCCGTATGTCTGTGGGTTTCCTTCTTCGACCAAACATGGTCCTTTACTGTATTTTCACTGTGCTTAGGATTTTTATCCAGTTTTCCTCAATGCGGTTAAGTTCAATTCACAATGTTCGCTAAGTGCTATCCAGCATCCTAGAAAGTCACTATGATTCACAATATAATTAAACATGCACCTTACTGCATCGGTGCTGGATGACTGCTCATCCATCCATATGTTCCTTCCATGATGTCTTCGTGCTCCCATTATCCAACTTATAGCTCGATCAAGACTTTAAACGAATACCCTTGTTCCTAGTCACTCAACAAACCATCCCCACATGACCAAGTAAACAAGAAGAGATGGCTTGGTCTCCAACCAGCCATCATGTACAGTCGCTACACTAGCAATACTAGCATCCACAATCAGTCTCTGATCAACCCCTGATCAGTCAGTCACCAATCTCATAAGATCAGTTAGAACACCCTCACTTGGCCCAAGATTCATCAGTACATCAAGTATCCCTTAACCAGCCAACAACTCTGGTTAAGACGGCACCATGACACCTCTGCTGAGTCCACAAGCTTCAGATCAGTTTGCCCGTCCTGGTGACTCTCACATATAACCAGCAATCCATTCGTATTCATCAGTACGCAATCATGTGGTGGCTCAGAACAGCATCCGGCTTGACTCACCCTTTACTATCTTCCCAGTTATCCCAACGTCCCGTTCGAGCTGGGTAGACAGTCCCAAAGCCATTCCCACAATTTCCTTATCCAGAATTATCTTTTGATCTGCTAGACATCATCCTCGGCTTGACTAAACTGATCATTCCATCAGTACGATCTCATCACCTGCTACCCAGTCGCTCTTCTTAAATAGAACAACAATCCAATGTTATCCCCTTCATGATCTACCCGATCAGATCATGTTGAAGCTGTGTATATTCTTGATCGTACTCGATCTGGTGGATAACCCAATCACGCCATCACCGAACAGTCCCACCTGATCCCGCGAACCATCAGAAATGGTTTCTTGGAACATAAAGTCCCACGCTCTACTCTTTTGTTCTAATCTACTGCTTATCACCTAACCAGCACTCCGATGTACCACAGACCCATTCAGAATTCTCTTTCCATGGTCTGCACTCGATTTCCCAGTGATTATAGCCATCGATCATCAGTTCTTCAATATGATCGTCTGTCATCACCATGCATACAAAATTCTCTCTAGACTGCCACATACATGATCGCGACCACCAACACTACACCTTAGGACTAGCTTTCGCCAGTTGTAACTGCCTCTGATGCAGTTTTCCCATGCGAACCATCGCCTAGCCCTTGGACTGTCGAATAAGGACCCGATCAGTCCTTCAACGAACCCAGCCCTCTCGTTCAGATTCACCAGAACACCAGACGTAATCCTATCATAGCTCTGATCAGACTTACTTGCAATCGAGCCAGAAAAAGCCGGATCACCCATTAACTGACTCGCGAATGCCCAAAGAGAATCAGATTGGCCCTCCCCCATGTCTCCTTCAGTTCAGATCAGTCCCTCCCTGCCTCTCGTATTTTTCCTCTATCTGTTTTTTATGTATCTCCTGGGCAATAGAAACTCGTGATCCCCCTCATAATCGTCAATCTTTAAGCCATTTTCTTCATTTGATCTTCAGTCTCTCTCTCTCTTGAGTTTTCTGTGTTTCTCTGTATATTTCCCTTCTGTACAGAAACAGTGGAAAAGAATCCCCCTCTTTGTCCTCGAAAATAAGCATAAAAAGGGAGTTTGGGCGGTTACTCCTCGGCCTTAACCGCCCATAACGGCTTTCCAAACTGCTCCCGCGCGTCCAAGGCCTCATAACTGCCCACGGCAGTTTTCTTTTCTCTCCAATAAACCAGTTACTGCTCTCGGGCAGTTTTACTCAACTCCATCAGTCCCATAACTCCTCTGTAACTGCTAAGAGGATGCCAGTTCAGAAACTGTCCATGTCAGTTTTATAATGCAGTAACCGCTCAGGAACTTCTCATGAACCGTTTGGTAACTGCTCTGGATAACTACTCCAGCAACTGATCATTCCTCGGTTAACTGACCAGTCCGGTAACCACTCCATAACTGCCTTCGCAGTTCTCGTAAACTGTCTAGCCAGTTAAGCAGTCCAGTAACCACTCTAGAACTGGCATGGTAACCGCTTTGGTAACCACCCAGTAACCACTAGATAGCCGTTCTCGCGATTTCTCTTGGCTTATCAGTACACGTTTGGCTCAGTAATCGTTCCTGTTGGGGTCCAAAATCGGTCATGGTAAAATCAATGGCTAAAATCCTCTAATTGTGCCTTAACCAAAGATAAGCTGAAAATGTCAGAGAAACTATACGGCATAATCCAAACATTTTTGCATAAGGATACAAGAACATACTTTGTATATTTCATCCAGGAAAAGGAATAAATGAATTTCTATCCAAAGATAAACGATAGGAAAAACATTTTTGTGGAAAGTTTTTGCGAGAAATGACGAATTTTACGAAACAATTTTGTTGGGTTCAAAAATGGTCACGACTGTACCGATGTATAAAAAGTTACCTCGGAACATTGTCTCTCTCTTTCAAGTAAGAAAGAAAACAAGAAACCATCGCATCCAAAGTGTTTGCTCAGAAAAGAAAGGATTGTTTGTAAGAGTCAGGGAACGTTTGTGATCTGTTATATTGATCTATACTGAGTAGTGAGTTTATCAGAGTTGGAAAGGTTATCTATTGACCAGAGCTTCTTTCAGACATACCATTGAAAATCTGTGAGGCGATGTTGCGTAAGCTTATATCGGATTCAATAGTACTATTGAAACCCGAAAACTGGCAACTCAATTTAGACTATTCTAAAGATCCTTTGCGGATAGGTGAGCACCATATCCAAAGATTGGAGAATCTGAAAATTTTGTAAGTTCGAATATTTGGGGAACCAACCATAAGTTATTTTGACGCAAGCAGATGAGTATAAGTTCAAAGACTGCATTGTCCAGTAAAGTGTGTAAAGCTATGTTTTGAGAATTCGGGATGAATTATTTTGAGGGGAGAAGAATGTAATAACCCTCACGAGCAGATATACTTTTGGTCGAGAAATTCAGTAAGATCAGTTTGGAAATGGTCCGACCATAATTAAAATAAAATCGACCAAGTAAGCAAAATGACTTGATTGGACAGTCTAGTGGTCTACTCGTCGAAATTGGATGATCAGGTTGTGTATTAAATATTATGGTCGAGTCTATATTTAGCTGAACGTGATTTTCCGACAGCAAGGCGTGAGCCGAAGGACAAGAAATATTTGGTCGAAAAAATTGTTCAGAATTATCGAGCAGCTTTCTAAATAATTCTGACCCGTCATGTACTTCACATTCTCAGCTGCTTGATCAGTAACCAAGTCGCATGCCCTGCACCTTCCTGTTTGCTTGCTTCTGTAGTCAATGGCACATGAAAGTCACAAGCTGCCTGCTGCATGCTTCTTAAGTTGTCATGTGAGAAGCACATGTTCTGGCTGGAGCTTGCTTCAGGTGAAGGAAAAGACAGCAGCTGATTTTGAAAGTGGTGAAGCAGTTCTCTAGCTGTCTCCACTGCCCCTTCTTTGGTCCCTCAGCTGGACACTCATCTAAAGACAATCAGAAGCAGCTCTCACATATTTTTAACCTCTTCTTCTTCATTCTGGTCGTGCATAAACCTGAGAGAAACAAAGAAAATTCAGAGAGAGAGAGAGGAGAGATAATCAGACAGAAAATTCTGTGAAAAATTAAGAGAAAAATCAAGAGAATATTGGTTGTTGTTCTTCTTCAACCAGTCTGTGTTGTTGTTGATGTGAGTAATAATAAAGGTGAGATGTTCAGATTAAATCACCAGCCTTTCTCTGTTCTGAACAGAGTTTCGTTTTCGTTTTGATGATGGTCAGATCGCGAGTTCAGCTTGAAAGGAGTGTTGAGCCGAGATCATCAAGTCTTTTAGTTGATTGGTAAGCTTCAGTGTCTTGATTCAGCTATGTTCTTATCAGAACCAGATGTTGATTAGTTAAGCTTGTTCCCTAGATCAGTTGTCTAAACCTTTTTATGGCTCAGTTTTATTTAGTTTTCGATTAAATCAATCTCATGGAATTGTTAACTAAACTGAGATGAGATGATTGGATTTAATCTGAACTGAAATGATCTTGGTTTGTTCTTAACTTAACCTGGCTGAGCTATCCTTGACTGAACTGAACTGATAAATCTTGTCCTGAACTGAACTAGTCTGATCTAAGTTGCTTTACAGAACCGAACTGTTGGATTGATGATCTTGTACACCGAACTGCTCTATTTCAGGTCAATGGTCGAGAGAAGCTTGAAGAACAAAGCTGGTTCATCAAGAAGAGCCATATTATGTCTTGGTAAGAAGTTGATCATGGACTGATCATTTTCCTAGAACCGTTAGTGAACTGATATAAGTTGATGAACTGAGCTGAGTTGAATTCTGCTTGTACCAGACTGATTAACCTTTGTTCCAACCATTCTGTTTTTAATTCAGATGGTCGAGGTCAGTGGTGGGATCAACCGGATCCTTCCTTGTGGACGTTCTGAATCAGAAGTGAAGTGGAGTGTGAGTAGTTGAGCTCGAGTCTAGTCTTCCTTAGCCAATCTCATGGATTCAAAGGTGAGTCTAGATAGTTGACTGATGAGTTATGAATTAGTGTTGCTTGAGTAAAATAAATGATTATGCTTGACAGATAAGTAAAGTCTCTTGAACTATATTAAAATTTGAAGTGTTTACTTTATTATAAACACTTACGAAATATTATGAATTATTATTTGAGGTTTATCCCGAGCCTTAGTACTTGCCTCTCAAGTACTTAATATATAAGTTATATAGGTATGAAGCATGTGAATTCTTCATTTTAGTGCCCACTCTCCCTAAAGTTCTGCCATTACCGTGAATTTGGTCCTGTGATATGGAATCAAGGCACAAAGACAACGATGATGGGGTCGCAACTCTGGAGACCGTGGAACTGCATGCAGCATTAGATGTCGATCTTGGAATATCTGATTTGAGATGATGGTTATATTTATTTTCCCGCTAGGCTCGGTTAGCTTGGATGATTTTCCAGATTTAGTATATATAATATATATATATATATAATATTACGTATGAAGTGAATTGGCGGGTGTGGGTGGAGGTGATGTTTAAGATATAGCATTCACACGATGGAATGATTGGCCTTATATATATAATAATTAGGGAATATATTTCCACTGCATTCAAATGGTGTCGATTGCTCAAGATATTATTAATATGTGTTGGGGGTGCGGGATTAGACTCACTGAGTAACTAGTTACTGATGACTCATTTGTGATGTAGGTAACTAGTAGGCGGAAGACCTTCACTCTAGGACGCGAAGGAACAACAGCCAGCGGTAGTTTTATTATCCTTGCAAAGTATTTTTGATATATCCTATGTATAAAGTTTGTTGACCAAAAACGTCGAGGTTAATCCTTAACATTTTATAAGATGCTTTTGAAAGAATATTATATAATGTATTAAAGAATGTTCTTTAAGTACGAGTTCCATATGATATTAGTCCCTGTCCGGACGAACTAACTATTGGGTATTACTCAGTTGGGTTGAAAAGCCTTGAGTTGTACCTAATAGTATATGTGTACTTAGGTGATTGGCCTAAGGTACCTGGATCTTTTATGGAAACTTCGAGTTAATCATTTATGTACACATTGTGGCCTCTCGGTTTGGTTTAAGTTACTAGTGATTAGCTGTGCATATTCTTGTTTGATTGTGCACCGGCCGGTCGAGTCAACGTATACTTAGACCAGATTGGGGGGGGTGTCACACTTGCCTTATTTCCTGAACTCACGGATCAATCAGTTTGATCCTTACAGTTGTTCCCGCAGATCTCTCTCTGATCCTAACCGGTTTCCTGATCACTTATATCGTCACATACTTTCTAAGATCCTTACAGATCTTCCTTGACACTTCTTATTCACTCTTGATCATTAAAGATTTTTATTTCCCGGATCACACACTTGATCCTCTACACAATTTTCCTTTCAACACTCTCAGTCCTTCTTAGTTCACAAACCCGTAATGGTGAACTCGTTCAGTTCTAGTAACTCAGTCACAATTATGTCTTGGAAAACTCAACTTTTCCCAACTTACAACAAAGCAATCATAACAGATAGATGTCCAACAGAAACGTGGTGGCAAAATTTCTACCGGTTCCCACCCACACTTCCATTGTAGTCCAGAAACCCACAGTAGTGAAACTCAATGAGTTCAAGTGTCAGTACATTTTTATGCCTTGGAAAGTACGGTTTCCACAGACATCAGATAGGGTATCTGCAGACACCAGTACAAACATGACATGGTGGTGTTTACTGTTCTAGCAGGGTATAAATATCTTAGACAATTAACTATCAAATTAACCCTCAATCCTAACACACAAAAAAAAACTCTTTCCAAGAGAGATCATGTGTAATACTTAGGGATCAAATCCACAGAGAACAATGGCACACAATAGAATTCTTATTTCTAAAGACTAAACTAGGTGATTATATATATATTTGTAACAAGTAATGGTTTAAGGAAATATTCCTTATCAGATTTAGATGCAATATGGAAATATGCTAGTAATGTAAATATGGAAGTATGTTAATAATGTAAATATGGAAATATGCTAATATTGTAAATACGAAAATATGCTATAATGTAAATATGAAAATATGCTAATAAACTAACTAGATGGTATATGTAAATATGCTAGATCTAGGTTTTCAAGCAAGTAGATTATAGAGGATATAAGCTAAGGGTATAAATCATAGAACTCAATATCTATGTAAAATACGACCAGCTCTCGCTGCGAGTCTAATCCTATTGACTAAGTCCAATGTCTCAGCTCTCGCTTGTTGACACAGAATGACCGTCGATCGATGGCAATCGATCCTGCGTCGATCGATGGCAATGATCCTGCATCGATCGATGATTTCTTAAGTCAAGCTTTATGACCTAATTCGATAAGTTCACTAGATTAACTAAATCAACTCTCATTTGTTTCTAGCAACCTAGGTCAACATGATTAATTTCGGTAGTAGACCATGCTCTCGCTTGCGCCTAACTATCCTATTATCATGGTTCTAGTTAGCTACTCTAGAATACAAACAATAAACACATTTCTATTGATAGATAATAACCCTAACAATTCTATTGTTTGGATAATTCATCAATACCATTAATAAACCCTAAACCTTGTTGATAACTACTCAGACATAATCAAAGTAAGAGTAATAATCTGAATATAGTGCATAGATGAAACACTAGGGTTCCAATACAAATCTTCCCAAATAAATTCTAGAACTATGATGGAGTGCTGGTGCACACGCAAACAAAGCACACTCACTAGCACCAAACACTCCAGCACAACACACCCTTTTTGGTGCAATACATAAAGTAAAAATATAAAACCCTAAAGCCTAGGTCAAAAATTTTCCAGGGGTAGTCTTGTAATCTTGTGTCATGTCTCTAAGTTGGGCTTGAAATCGGCTGTCTGCAAACTGGTCATCGATCGATGTCAGATGTGCAGCATCGATTGATCTTGGTCATTTAATGTCGGTCGACGCCTAGGTTGTGTCGTCGATCGATGTCAATCTTGTACTTCGACTCTCACAATGATCAGCTAACGGATTATTCTCCTCTAAAATGCTAAAAAAGCTCCAATTATCTCCAAAACGTGCATGGACCTGTAAAGACCTTAAAACATAGCCTAGACACACATAATAACCCTAAATATAGCCTATAACATTGTTTGAAATTGGTAATAAATAGGCTATATCAACTCCCTCAGACTTAATCTTTTGCTTGTCCTCAAGCAAACAAACCCGCGAAAGAGGTTTTGAAAAGCGAAGACTCACATAATATCTAAGTATAACTATCACCTTACTCTATTTCAGCCACATCCTATCAAGTCAATCATAGAGAAACTTTATATATCATATCCTAGTATAGCAACCAATTCTATTCTACCAACAACTTAGCGAATACTAGTCTGACTCGCCTATCTACTTATTTCATTTCTTTGCATAAAATAAAAGTGCAAGCTTTACCTTGGGAGTACCGATCAAAAGATATATGGACTCTTACCTCTTCAAGTATCTGAACACACAGGTAGTCTTCTCTGATTCATTTCCTCTCTCTCTTCTCACTTCTTCTCCGTCTATGTCACCCTTCTTTTGAGAGTATCATTTTATTTTTTTAATTGATTGAGATATTTGGATAGGCTTCCATGAATCAAGCCCTAATGGTTTTGCCACCAGATCATGTTCACTTCTTTTGACCTTTATCTCTTTCTAGGATCATATGAATCAAGCTTTAATGGTTGTAGCCACCAAATCCAGTTCGACTCCTTTTTTAATCTGAAGGGGAGAGAGAGGGAAATCAGAAGCACACAAACTTTTACCTTCCAGAATTGTAGAAGGAATCCGATCCAGTTTATACCAAATTCCAAACAAGGCAAAGAATGTTAGGATTAGTGTTAGAAATCAACTTTGTTCCTTCAAACTTTCTAAGCAAGTAATGATATAGTGGCAAGATGATCCACTTCGGTATCTCTAGTAATCTCTAGATGGATTAAAGAACACAAAGGGATTTTGCTGGATATTAGACACCAGCAAAATGATCTACTTAAAGGGAGAGTTTTAGGATAAAAACATAGATTATTTTCGTTCAAAACACATACAAACATATATAGAAAAGAAAACAAGCCTTGGAACAACTTACAAGGTTGTTTTAACAAAAGAATTAAATGAAGTTTGAACAAGTTTAAACATGAAAATTGGCTCATCTTCTTGCTTGGAAGACAATGATGATGGAGTGGGCCTCTTGATTCAACAAATGGACTATGGTGAAGTGAACAATTACCTCATTAAAATCCTTGTTAAGAAAACTTAATGGGACAAAACTTGACAAGGGAATAAAAGTACAACCGAGATAATTTTATCATTTGTTAAATTAAAATCAGTTAGCTTAAATCAAAACCGAAGTTGTTAGCATTAGCTTTACCTTCACACTTCATGTCTTGATTAGTTTAATGACATATTTGATTAAACATTCCTCCAAATAGCTTGGTTAAACTTCTTAGCTCTTGACCGAGTCAATGGGCCTTCTCGAATGATAACCACATCCTCAGCTACAAAATCATCCTCGGGATACAAGCTGTTCCTCTTATTAAAGATCATTCCCATGTTTGATATCCTTTTACCATCTAGTATCGCATCATAGGTGAACGTTCACATGCTCCTATCTCGCAGTTGGATTCACTATAAACTTTTATCACGAAATCTCAAAACTTTTGAAATCTCAACACATGAAGGGTCAGGAAAAAGGTTATTTTAGTTCTAAAACTAAAACTAAAAATAAAATAAAAATAAAAATAAAAATAAAAATAAAAATAAAAGCTAATTAAAAAAGAAAACTAAAGACGGGAAATTTACCTGAAGGTTTGAACTCACTCAAGCTGCTATGATTGGCTTCTAAGTATGAGAAATGAACTATGGGGTGATCTGCTCTTTGTAGGGCTCGAGAATGATTTAAGAAGGGAGCTCGGTTTTGGATCGCAAGCATGAGGTGGCTCTGCATGCGATACCAACCATAAGAGATAACTTTGTGTTTAGCCACAATTTTGACCAATAAAATCAAGTTTTGTGGCAAGCTACTAAACAATCCAATAGGAATAAAATAAGAGCTGCTTGGAGGTGGTCTAGTCAAGGAGAAGCACAAGTCCAAGTAGTTTAAGGAGGCAAGTAATCAGCTGCATCCTCTGGAAGTTTCCAGACATGCTTAACACGTTGTAGATGGACCCAAATGGGGAATATTTAATCCCAAACGTGTTGTAAACTGATTCAGATTGTAGAAAAAGTATCTCATTGACCAAAAACTAATAATTCACAAACCAAAATATTTATAAACTACTTCTAAGGTTAAGGACCTATAATAACTTTTGGTATTTTCTTGTCCGACTAACACGTTTGAGACTGAACCGCAAGCATTTTCAATCTATTAAATGTTCAAAAGATTTTTTTTCTTTCAATTTGAAAGCCATTCTATGATTTTTAAAATTTTCCCATGTTTGGAATCCAAACCATCCATTTAAATAAATCAAGCTGACTTCTGCTTGCTTGAATATATTCTAGGCCATTACATAAATTTTGTGTATGTGTTTTACTCTTTACCTATGGTTATTACACTACTCTGGAAAAGCCAAGAGGATGTTGAACTGTGTGGGCTACCTTCTAGGCGGTTGACTGTGTTCAATCAATGCGACTCGACAAGGTAATCTTTGAATCATCGTTGCTCGAGAAAACTTGCAGAGTCAGGTTCGTTTATCTGTTTGTCACGTCTTTCAGATGACACTATAACAAAAAGTTGTAACAATTGTGAGTTTGGTGCCCAGACTACGTAGTACCTGCTAGTGGCGGAACCAAAAACATAGTTTTACTGGGGTCATGATAAATTTTATTATTTATTTAAATTTCTAAGATTTTAATTTTAATGTTGATTCTAAATATTACTCAATTAAACTATATCAAAAATGCATTTAATTTATATCAGATAAAACTGTGGATATAAAGTAAAAAATAAATAAAAAAATGTTAAAATTAAACTAAACCAGAAAAGGAGAAAAACAATCTTTACATGATTATGTTAAAATTTAAAACATGGAAAAAAAATGTTTTACATCATTTTGAAAAAGTGTACATATTTACAAGATTATTTTTTTGTTTGGGCTAGAATCTGAAGTAACTGTTGGGGGGAAAAGACACACTCGGCGCATCGGAAACTACTAAGCGTGATTGTGTTTCCCTTGACCTTATGTGAACTAGTGAGGAGAATACATCAACGATAGTATAATTTAGTACAAGCAGAAATTAAATGAGACAATCATATTTTACGTAGAAAATCTCCTCGATGTGAGAAGGAAAACCCACGGGACTGTAGTCCACTCGACAATCCACTATATAAATGGATATGAGTATTTTAAGACCGACTAAAACCTAGAAGTAACGCACAAGTTACCAGAATGCCCTTGGTCGACTTAAAACCCTATTTATGTATATACTAAGCCATTGTTTTAGGCTATACTTTCTATGCTTTCTATTCTATTCTTTTAGGTTTTCTCTTAGGTTAGGAGAGAAATTAGGAACTCCTTCAGAGTCCCCCTAGAACTCCTTTAGTTTTGGTTTTGGTTTGTTTTGATTTATTATATTCTATATCTATTCATCTATAATTTCTACGATAACTATTATGTCTGAGTAGATCCTCTGCTAGGTTTAGTTTTTAGGGTTTTGAATGAGCTTCTTATTTGTAGAATTGCTTGGGTGATTTAATGTATCCTTCACATGATTGTTCTTACTGCTTGTTTCTAGAGTAATTAACTAGACACCGTGATCATAGGATAGTTAGGCCGCCACGAGAGCATGGTCTATTACCTGAATCTAATCATGCCGAGCTAGGTTGTTAGACGTACGCGAAAGCTGGTTTCGGTAACTTAGTGAACAAATTGAACTGGTTCTTAACACTTGTCTGGAATGAGTATTGATCGACATTAATTCATAAGTTCACATGAGAGAGCTGGAATCACATTATTGAGGCATCTGATTAGTAAGCACATGCGAGCACTGGGTTTACTTGCTTATCTGAATTTGAGTTCTAGGATCAAGCCCTTAGCATCTATAGATTAGAGTTTCTAATAACCCGAATGAAAACTTATGTCCAACACCCTCCTTCCATCAAAGAAAATCCTTTATATACTGCTTTTATATTTAACTTAGCTTGATCTGAAACTCATGTCTATTATGTGAGATATCGAGTCTCTGTGGATACAATCCTTAAGTATTGCAATTGATCTCTTATTTTAGAGAGTTTCTCTTAGCGTAATATGAGCACATCAAGTAGCCACACCTTATCATCCTCAAACCAGTAGACAAGTAGAATTTTTCAACCGACAAATCAAAGAAATCCTGGAAAAAAACAATCAAAACAAGGAAAGATTGGTCTACAGAGTTGGGTAATGCACTTCGAGCTTACAGAACTACATTTAAAACAACACTGGGTACCACATCATTTCCCCTACTTAATGGGAAAGCTTGTTCACTTCTGGTAGAACTAGAACATAAGGCTGCCTAGGCTGTGAAGATGACAAATTTTGACATCAAGCATGTTGCAGAAAGGGGGTTTGTACAGCTGAATGAGTTAGATAGAATATACATCACGCCTATGAGAATCTAAAGCTATACAAGGAAAGGACAAAAGTTTATGACAATAAAAATATCATAGCTAGACTTTTCAAACCAAACGACTAGGTGCTTCTATACACTCTCGCTTGACATTATTCCGTGGGAAGTTATGTTCCCGCTGGTCAGGTCCCTCCACCGTCAAAGAAGCAGAGCTTATGGAGCCATCGTCTTGATTAGCTCTACCGGAGGCGAATTCCGAGTAAATAGATCGAGGTGAAGCATTATTGGGCAAAGGCGGAAATTCCAAGCAGTTAAATTGTGCGTCTGGGATTGTCAATTTCTGATTGATCAAATATAGCAGTCTAGCTAACGACTAAAACAAGTTCTTAGTGGGAGGCAATCCACTGTTAAGTTTAAGTATTAATAATATTATTTTAATGGTTACTATAGAATTTCTTACTTTTAAATCTGTTTCATAAATAATAATAATAAGAATAACAACAACAACACCACCAACAACAACAACAACAACAACAACAACAAAATAATAATAATAATAATAATAATATAAGTATAAATAAAATTTTAAAATATATTAATTAAATTGTACTAAAAAGAAGAATTATTAAGGGGTATCGATCGACATCGATCAATGTTTGTCGATCAACACCTTATGTCGAGACGATGGCCTTTTTAAACTCTACTCTTCACCTTCTTCCCAAAACCCAAAAACACTTCAAAACTTTCACCCCTCGATTTTTTCTCTTGTTTTTTTGACCATTTTTGCGGATTCTACACACTAATCCACTCGATTTTAACTCTCTCTATCTGTTTAGTACACTCAATCAACCAATATAAAAGGTATGTTCTTGAAATCTACTTATGTTGAGAAAGTGTTAGGGTCGATAGAAGAATTTTCTTTAGAACCCAGACTAGACTTGATTTAGGACAATTTAGGGTGATGGAATGATTAATTAAGGATTATCGACTGCTCTTATTAATTATTGATGTATTTTAAGTTCGATTTGAACCGATTTGTGTATGTAGGTTTCACGAATGAGTGTCGATCGACATTCATAGCATTTTCCCAATCGACACCAATCATTGTTTTTGAATATTTCTGATTCGTTGTTTGTTATCTTTGATGCAGATGGATCCCGAGAGAAGGACTAAGCGACGTTTTAACCGTGCTTAGAGCTCTAGAGCAGAAGCACCACCACCTATCCCATTCCGTTCTCCTTGGAAAAAGGAAGAGAATGCCATGCTTGAGAGGTGGGAACACTACAATAACCCTCAAGCCGTTGTGGCTGACGTAGCTTGCACCTACTGAGAGATACGTGGGGAGTGGGATGATTATACATCTTGTATTACAACGCCTGGAAAGGTGTCACCATTGAGCCTACAAGTTTCATTGAATGGGAAATTTGAGGAAGCTGGGACTTGAGGCTGACTTGAAGGATATGTTCAGGGAGATGGGCATGAGAACTATGGCTACTAAGCCATACGATTTCTACCTGATATGGTCAGGCAATTCATGGCTACGGTTTGGATCGTCTAAGTCAGCGAGAGAGACAAGATGGCACATGAAGCCACTCTGACTTTACTATACAAGATTTTGATTCGCGACCTCTGCGACGTCTACGGGTTCCAGAACCCCGAGTATTCCTTCTTTGAAGTTCCTCCTTTTCCAGGCCAAGCAGAATTATGGGGTCAGCTGGCTACTAGGCACTTCACTTCGAAGGACATAACACATAATAATATCCACTCTCTGAACATACGCTACTTCGTTAAGGTCCTTGCCAACACCATGTTGTGCAAGATGGAATTAAACAAGGTGAGAGTGAAGGAGCTGACACTTCTGTAGTACGCAGTCAAATACTTGTTTGAGATCGATGGTATTTCAGGGACCGGAGGAGGACTATCTGTTCAACATGGGAGCTCTATTCGCTGAGAATCTGGTATTATTGAAGAACCAAAACCATTCATGGGGAAAAGTATGAAGAAAGAGTCTGTCGGGAGTCTTCTGACATGGGGTGTGTTTACTTTTCTAGCAGGGTATAAATATCCTAAACAATTAACTGTCAAATTAACCCTTAATCCTAACGCACAAACAATAATCTTGCCAAAGAGAGATCATGTGTAGTACTTAGGGATCGAATCCACAGAGAACAATGGCACAGCAATAGATTTCTTATTTCTAAAGACTAAGCTAGGTGATTATATATATATATATATATATATATTGGTAACAAGTAATAAGTCTAAGGAAATGTTCACTTATTAAAGAGTGTAGATGCAATATGAAAATATGCTAATAATGTAAATATGAAAATATGCTAATGAACTAAAGTAGATGTATATGTAAATATGCTAGATCTAGGGTTTCAGGCAAGTGGATTACAGAGGATAGAATCTAAGGGTTTTAATCATAGAACTCGATATTTAATGTAAAAGACGACCAGTCCTCGTTGCGAGTCTAATCTATTGACTAAGTCCAATGTCTCAGCTCTTTCTTGTTGACACGAAATGACTGTCGATCGATGGCAATGATCTTGCGTCGATCGATGGTTTCTTGAGTCAAGCTTTCTAAACTAATTTGACAAGTTCATTAGATTAACTAAATCAACTCTCGTTAATTTCTAGCAACCTAGCTCAAACAAGATTAATTCTGGAAGTAGACAATGCTCTCGCTTGCGTCTAACTATCCTATTATCAGGGCTCTAGTTAGCTACTCTAGAACACAAGCAATAAACACAACTCTATTGATAGATATAATAATAACCCTAACAATTCTATTGTTTGGCTAATCCATCACTACCATTAATAAACCCTAAATATAGTTAATGACTCCTTAGACATAGTCCAAGTAAGAATAATAATCTGAATATAATGCATAGATAAAACACTAGAATTGTTAGTTTCTAGCAACCTTGCTCAACAAGATTAATTCCGGTAGTAGACCATGCTCTCTCGCTTTGCGTCTAACTATCCTATTATCAGGGCTCTAGTTAGCGACTCTAGAACACAAGCAATAAACACAATTATATTGATAGATATAATAATTACCCCAACAATTCTATTGTTTGGCTAATCCATCACTACCATTAATAAACCCCTAAATATAGATAATGACTCCCTTAGACATAGTCAAAGTAAGAATAATAATCTGAATATAATGCATAGATAAAACACTGGTGTTTCAATACAAATATCCCTAAAAAGTTATGAATCTTCTCCCAAAACAGAATACTAAAGAACCAAGCATCGTACGTCTCCATACGTATGCCTCTCTCTTGTCTCTCTCATACATAAAGTATAAATTTAAAACCCTAGAAACTAGGTCAAAACTCGTCCAGGGTAAACTTGTAATCTTGTGTCTTGTCTCTAACTTGGGCTTGAAATCGGCTGTCTGCGAATTAGTTATCGATCCGATGGCAAGTAGTCGGCATCGATCGATCGATCTCGGTCATGTAACATCGGTCGATGTCAAGAAAGTGCTGTTGATCGACGTCAGTCTTGTACTTCGAGTCTCTCCAAGATCAGCTACGGATTATTCTCCTCTAAATGCTCCAAAAGCTCCAAGTATCTCCATATATCTCCAAAACGTGCCTGGACCCGTAAAGACCTTAGAACATAGCTAGAACACACATAATACACCATAAATAGAGTCCATTATATGGCCTAAACTGGTAATAAATAGGCTATATCAACTCCCTTAGGCTTAACCTTTTGCTTGCCCTCAAGCAAACAAGCCTGGGAAGGAGGTTTTGAAAAGCGAAGACTCACATAATATCTAAATACAACTGTCACCTTACCCTATTGCGGCCACATCCTATCAAGTCAATCACAGAGAAACTTAATATACCGTATCCTAGTATAACAACCAATTCAATTTTACCAAAAACTTGGCGAATACTAGTCCGCTCGCCCCTCTACTGATTTCATTTCCTTGCATAAAATAAAAGTGCAGGCTTTACCTTGGGAGTATCGATCAAAGGATATATATAATTCTTACCTTTGCAACTATCTGAACACACATGTAGTCTTCTCTGATTCCTTTCCTCTCTCTCTTCTCACTTCTTCTCAGTCAATGTCTCCCTTCTTTTGAGGGTATCATTTTATTTTATTAATTGTCTGAGATGTTGGATAGGCTTCCATGAATCAAGCCCTAATGGTTTTTGCCACCAGATCCTGTTCACTTCTTTTTGACCTTTATCTCTTTCTAAGATCATATGAATCAAGCTTTAATGGTTGTAGCCACCAAATCCTGTTCGACTTCTTTTTTAATCTAAAGGGGAGAGAAAGAGAGGGGAATCAGAAGCACACAAACTTTTATCTTCCAGACTTGCACAAGGAATCCGATCCAGTGTATACCAAATTCCAAAGCAAGAAAATAATGTCAGGATTAGTGTTGGAAATCAGTTTTGGTTCCTTCAAACTTTCTAAGCAAGTGTGATATAGTGGCAGGATGATCCACTTCGGTATCTCTAGTAATCTCTGCAAACAACCTTCTAAGAATGGTGCTAAAGTGTGGTTAGTCAATAATAATTTTTTGATCATATTCCTCTTCTTGACTCGATAAAACTCTTTGAAAAACTTATAGATAGTAAATAAAACTCAAAAACAATAAAATAGCGTTAGCGAACCTCCCCCATACTTAAATTACACTGTCCCCAGTGTAATCTGCCCCTGATTGGTTAGGAAAAATTTAAATCATAAGTAAATAGCATAAGTATAGAACTCGATACCTCCCTCTATAAGAGAGTGTCGATCGATGGTAGGCGGCTGTGGTCGATCGATGGTCGCGATCCACTGTCGATCGATGGTGCCTCTATGGTGTCGATCGATGGTAGTGTAAATAGTCTGTAAAAACAAAATAAAACTCGAAATAAATAGTAGTTAGTATAAGCAAAAACTAAGTAAAAAACTTACTAAACATGGATTGCCTCCCACTCAGCGCTTGGTTATAGTCTTAAGCTCGACGTTTTGAACTTTCGGACTAGAATGGAGGTGGATCAACATTTGGAAAACAAGTGTCTACATCTTCTTTGCTCTTCTATAACCATTGTACCGACGAAGATTCTCATTGCTTCATCTCCTCTGGCTTTCTCATTTTTTATGATCTCCTTAGTAACCTCCACTGAATGCATTCTCCTTTGTAGATTCTCAATGTTATGTTGTAGCATTCTAAGTCTGGCAGTTGTAGTATCTGATATGTCCTCCAATTTCTGAGAAATATCTTCTTTTATTAGGCTCTGAGAAAAAACAATCTCATTGAACCTGCCTTCTAATTGTGTTTCTGCTGTGCACTACTGTCTGTCAATCTTAGTATCGATCGATGGCCTTATGCTGCCGTCGATTGATGTCACTTTGTCTGGTCCACTCGCATTCTGTCTTTGAACAATATCCAAATCTTGCTTCATCTCATCAATGAGTGTAGTCAAACTGGTGAGGCACTTGTCGATAGGATAGTAGACATCATCAAGCCTCCTGTAGAAATCTTTTAATGACATCTCTTAAGCGTTGTAGATCTCATTCACAAGATCGTCAATCTCTGCTCTGCTATATGTTTCTTGCTTCTTCCTGGACATAGCGATCTTTGCTTCATGTTCAGATAAACATATGTAGCTGTACTCAAACATAGTAGCTCTCTCTAGAACTCCTCTGATATCTGCTTCCTGCACATTCACAACTCTTCCGTCTGGAGCTCATGCATTACCATTCTCATCTTTGTATATGCAATACTCATCTTGCCTTTCCCAAAAGAAAATCCTTCTACCATCAGCATCCAAAGCTGTCGTTCCATACTCTACACGACCTTCTATCAGTAGGGGATTTATCCAACTGACCGGTCCCAGAGTTTCTGAAGTAAAGGAGTTAGATGTACAGAACTCATTGACTCCTCAAATATGGGTATCGATCGATGCATGTTTCTTGTTGTCGATCGATGGTTGTGTTTGGATCGGCCCGTGCTTCTCCTCTTTAATGTCGATCGGTGGCGGTACCTGCGCGTCGATCGATGGCTGTTGCTGTTGTCCAAATAATCTTCCTGATCCTTTTGCCATAACAAGGGAATCTCCTACATCTTCCTTAGGTAGATTAATAATTCTCCTGTAAAGATCTCGTGCACGTCCTTATGTATCTGAAAATTCCAAACTCGTCTGGTCTGATATAACCATCTTCTATATCTTCTGCTCCAAGCAATTGTTCTGGTCTTCGTTTGATGGCTAAGATATGTTGATGATTGATGCTGGATTGCCCACTCTCGCGTTCATTATCCAGCCAGCTTCTTCTTCTAGTACCAGGCTGCGAGGTTCAATCATCTCTTCCTCTCTGTAATCTGCATTGTAGTCTCCGTAAACTCTACCATATCCCTGGTAAACCGAATTGGTGTCGATCGATGGGGTACGTGGAACGTCAATCGATGATCGATAATCAAACTGGTAACCAACAAAGTTTCCATCTCCATTAGCCATTGCAAGTATGTCTGCCACATCTTTCTTTGTGACATGTAGAATTCTGCCATCCATAGCTCTTGCATTACCATCTGGATCTCGCATAATACCGAACTCAACTGGTTGTAGATAAACATATTCTCTTTCGCATTCGGCTGCTGAATCACGTTCGATTTCTGATTCATTCTCAGTATCAATCGATGGTGTATGGTGTCCGTCGATCGATGTCGATTTCCCAGGTTGATGGGAAACATGAAAAACTCCAGCCTCTTCCATAGCAAGCCCTCGGTACTCAATTGTTTCTTCATATTTGTAGTATTCGTCGTACTTGAGGTAGGTCGTGTTGTAATTGAAGTCTTCATTGTAGTTGTTGACTCGTCCGTATGTTGGAGTGTCGATCGATTCGATAGGGAGGGATCGATCGATTGTTGAATTGTAAGGTCATCGATCGATGTGTTGGGTTGGGTGTCGATCGATTCTCCTTCTTCTGATTCCTCACCAAACTTGTAATCGCAGAAGCATGTGGCCACAAGCTTTGCATCATTGCACAATTCGATCAGCGTAGCCTTGTTCTTATTTTGACAGGTTCATAAAAGATTTTTTAATCAATTAGAGATAGATACAACCTGTTTAACTGCATGTCGCATATGTGTCCCACAGTAGCCATGAATGCTCTCTCAAGTAGTAGAGAAGAGTTCCAATCTATCCTGATGTCCATCACATGGAAGTATGTTGAAACTAAGGTATTGTTGATCTGCACTGGAACATTTTTTACCATCCCTCCTGAGTTCACTCTTGAGCAGCCAACAAATGCAAAATAATCGTTGGAGGGTTCCACTTTCAGGTTCGCTCCTCTGCAATTGACTTTGTCATAATTCTTACTGAAGATCCAGTCTCACAAAGGCGTTGGTGGTATTTTTTTCTTTTGATGAAGCATGGAACCACAAACTCCCCAGATCACTTTTATTTTTCAGACAGGTTCTTTGCTTCATCTTCTCTCTGAGGTGATTGAACATTATCTCTATGTCGTCATCTTTGTCCCTTGTTTCCCTGAAAAATATCCACAATCTGTGAGTATATTAAGCTTCATCAAAAGAAGTATCTAAAGGAATTTTAAAAACTCTTTTAGCATAACTATCTATCTCCTTTTCATTGCTTCTCTGCGTTGATGCTTTGGGATCTTTTTCCTTCTCTTTGAGTGTCCCTCATCTTCTCTATCAGTATCCATAGCTTCAGATGTGTCTGTATTCTGTTCTGAAGCTGTCACGGTCGGCCGTATATTCAAACTTGCATCAAGGTTTGGGGGCCGGACTGGTTTTCTCTCTTGTCGATCAACGCTCATGGTGTGCTGCCGATCGACTCTTTTTTCACTTGGTCGATCGATGTCAGGGAAGCGGTGTCGATCGATATTAGCAAATTCACACGAAGCCACTGAGTCTGTAGGTTTCAGCATCGATCGATGCTCACCGGTGGGCGCCGATCGATGTGTATTAGAATTTCCGAGTGAAACCAAATTTTCCACACGAAAATCGCTATCTTGGGGCTTCTCTTTCTTGACTTCCTGCCAGAAATAAAAATCAATCAATGCATTGACGTGGTGATTTTGCCCACCCTCGATTTTCTCCTTAATCAAGCTCTCATGCCGCTTGATGGTCTCACTTGTTTGCATCACTTGATTCTCCAGTTTCCTCACATGAGTGCTGAGGTTTTCGAACTTGGTGTTGAGGTTGAGGTACAAACCATCTATATTTCCATTGAAATCTACAGTCATCTTCTGCTGTCCTTCTAGGACTTTATCAACCATTGCTTCAATCTTGATTTCCCAACTTTCTGGAGGGGGATTCTGGTAGTAGGAAGATCCATAAGTCATGTTGTTGTTGAAGGGTATGCGCTGTGAATTTTGGTTGAAGTTACTCCTTTGACCAGCACCATAGGAGTTATTGTTGAAGCATGGGTTTCCTTGTCTCTGGAAATCATTCCCATAAATTTAGTTTACATCTTCTTCTTCAATCTCATCTTCTATAAACTTAATTGCTTACACTTCTGTGAAAGTAACTTGTTTCTTGAAAAATCTCCGAACACTATCTAGATTGCCTTGACCTCCTCAAACTGCTCCTTTCTTACCGCTGGAGCTGATTTTCTTCTCTCAGAGTCGGTGTTCTTGGTGTTGCTGGTAGATGCCAAATTCTCAATCAATCTTGTGGCTTCTGGTAATAAAGTTTCCCTCACTAACTGTGTCTAATGCCATATGGTATTGTAATTCAATACGTCTAAAGAAGTGCTGAGAATCTGCACTTCGTTGAACTCGTGATGTGGACAGTCTCTCTGGTATGATTTGAATCTGATCCACGAGTTTCTGAAAGACTCTGAAGGTTCATGTGAAAAAGTAGCAATATTGCTTCTCAAATCTTCTGCTCTAGCGTCATCTAAGAATTTACGCAAGAAAGCGTTTTTGATATCAGTCCAGGATGTAAGGGATCCTGGTGGTAGTTGCTTAAGCCAATATGAAGCTTCTCCAGCATGTGAGTACTTGAAGAGCTCACAGAAAAGATAGTCCTCAGGGACTCCATTGGCTTTAATTGCAGTCACTAGATCCTCAAATCGCTCCAGATGATCCATAGGATGATCATGTCACAACCCATGGTAAGGTGTCTGCGCTACAAGTCCGAAGAAAGCGGGCTTGATCTCAAAATCGGTTCTCTGAAAAGCTGGAAGACGAATAGCAGATCTGTTGGCGTAGAACTGGTCTTGACGGTTGTAGTCTTCTCTGAGCAGCTTGGGCGTTAGCTTCAGGTTGAACTATTGCAGCGCCTTGTTCTTCTGCTTTTGTATCAATGATTACAGCCTCCTGATTGTCAATCTTTTGGCCTGCTGCATTACGCAGATGGCCATGAGGTCATGCAAGTCCCCATTCTCGTTCTGAACCACTATTATAGGCGCAACCATCTGAACTCGTCTGCTGTTGTCGATCGATGCGGATGAGGTACTATCGATCAATGCTAAGTGATCAATGTTGGTTGATGCTAGAGTTCCGATGCCAGTCAATGCTGTCCGTAAAGAAGTGTCGTTCGATGCTAAGTAGGCGATCGATGCTTGTCGTCTTTCTTTGCAGATCGTACGCTCGAGTTTTGTGGGTCTGAGAATAGTAAATCTTGTCCTTTGTTGCTCCTGGTACTCTTTTGCATGCACCTGAAAAACAAAGAAAAAGAAAAATCAGTAAC
Organism: Moricandia arvensis; assembly: GCA_905132765.1. NCBI lineage: Eukaryota > Viridiplantae > Streptophyta > Magnoliopsida > Brassicales > Brassicaceae > Moricandia > Moricandia arvensis. The sequence goes on along the minus strand of CAJHQP010006098.1, from coordinate 10,650 downwards.
TTGAAAGTAATAAACCTAGACTAAATCCAATGGCGATCAATGTTCCCCGGCAACGACGCAATTGACATGGGGTGTGTTTACTATTCTAGCAGGGCAAAAATATCCTAAACAATTAACTGTCATATTAACCCTTAATACTATAACACAAAACAATACTCTTGCCAAGAGAGATCAAGTGTAGTACTTAGGGATCGAATCCACAGAGAAAATGACAAACAATAGATTTCTTATTTCTAAAAACTAAGATAGGTGATTATATATATATTAGTAACAAGTAATCAGTCTAAGGAAATGTTCCTTATTAGAGAATGTAGATGCGATATGGAAATATGCTAATAATGTAAATATTAAAATATGCTAATCATGTAAAAATGGAAATATGCTAATGAACTAACTAGATGTAAATGTAAATATGCTAGATCTAGGGTTTCAGGCAAATGATTATAGAGGATAGAAGCTAAGGGTATTAATCATATAACTCAATATCTAATGTAAAAGATGACCAGCTCTCGCTGCAAGTCGAATCTATTGACTAAGTTCAATGTCTCAGCTCTCGCTTATTGACACGGAATGACCGTCGAGCGAGGGCAATGATCTTGCGTCGATCGATGGTTTCTTGAGTCAAGCTTTATGAACTAATTCGATAAGTTCACTAGATTAACTTTATCAACTCTCGTTTGTTTCTAGCAACCTAGGTCAACATGATCAATTCCGGTAGTAGAACATGCTCTCGCTTGCGCCTAACTATCCTATTATCAGGGTTCTAGTTAGCTACTCTAGAACACAAGCAATAAACACAATTCTATTGATAGATCTAATAATAACCCTAACAATTCTATTGTTTGGCTAATCCATCAATACCATTAAACCCTAAATCTAGTTGATGACTACTCATGCATAATCGAAGTAAGAATAATAATCTGAATATAATGCATAGATGAAACACTGAGGTTTCAATAAAAATCTCCCTAAGAAGTTATGAATCTTCTCCCTAAATAGAATACTAAAGAACCTAGCACCGTACGTCTCCGTACGTGTGCCTCTCTCTTGTCTCTTTCATACATAAAGTATAAATATAAACCCCTAAAACTAGGTCAAAACTTGTCTAGGGGTAAACTTGTAATCCTGTGTCTTGTCTCTAACTTGGGCTTAAATTCGGCTGTCTGCGAATTGGTTATCGATCGATGGCAAGTAGTCGACATCGATCGATCTCGGTCATGTAACATCGGTCGATGTCAAGAAAGTGCCATCGATCGACGACATTCTTGTACTTCGATTCTCTCCAAGATCAGCTACGGATTATTCTCCTCTATATGCTCCAAAAGCTCCAAGCACCTCCATATATGTCCAAAACGTGCCTGGACCTGTAAAGACCTTAAACATAGCCTAGACACACATAATAGACCCTAAAGAGTTCATAACATGGCCTAAAACTGATAATAAATAGGCTATATCATCTTCTTACACCGAACTTCAGACTTCTTGGGATCAGTTTGGATGAGACTTCAATCGTTAGCCACATATCCTTGATGGATGAGACGCACTTGACAATCACAGTGGCTGAAGGAGGGATTCTTATGGTTCTTTGTTGACACTTCAGGACGGCATCTGATTGAGTTACCTCATCGAACTGTTACTGATTTTAACGAGGACCTCTCCAGACCCGAGTTCCACCCGGACCCACTCTTTTTGAGAAATCCATCCACCAGACCTCGAATAATGACACGAGCTGCAGCCGCTCATGCGCCACCCGCTTCCCTTTTTCCTGAGTTCCCACGCATCTCAGGAGTTACACATTACAGACCGTAGTGATTTCCAGCGCATCTTGGTGGACGCCCTTCAGGCTATCTGGGCCAGAGTGTCGAGCTGTCACTGCATGAGCAGATCGTGTCTTAGAGCAAGATAACCATCAGCTGTAGCAGGCCCTCAAGCAGACCAATTGATGATGTGGACGAGGACGAGGATACCGATGTGGAGTAGTCTTATCTTTTTACTCCTTTGCTACTTATGTTTTATTTTCAGTTTCTTAGGAATTATTCTTGCATTTATTTCTTTTATTTTGCTATGATTTGAGGCTATTTACTATCTTGCTATTGACGTGTGTTGAGTGTCTAATAGTGATAACTAGGTTGACTGATTAAACAAATCTGATGATTTAGGCTACCTGACACGTTAACACGAGAGTAGGTTTATTATATCCAATCCAGTATTGATCGACACCGAGTAGTTGTTGGCGATCGACACTGAGGCAGAGTGGTACGTGTTTTCATCTCATCAACTAGCATAATTTTAAATTTTATTCCTCATTTCGCAAAACTTAGACTGTATAACACTGGGGACAGTGTTATTTAACTATGGCGGAGGTAGTTAGTATTATTGAGTTTTTTTTGAATTTCAATATGTCATTTTAAATTGTTTTATTGAGTCAAACAAAGTCAGTTGGTGACTATGAACTTTGTCTTCGATCAATACCATCTAACCACATTCTTGCACCATTCTAAGTTGCTGCTATTCAGGTCGTATAGAATGGAAATTGTTGTGGGAATCGAAATTCGCACGGTCGATTTCTGTAATCAGAGGAACAAAAGAATACCTTAATTTCCTTGAGGTCCGGATTTTCTACGAGAGTCGACGATAAGTGAACAAAGAAATGCTGAAAATACAGAAAGATAACAAATACAAAGTTTAGAAAAAAATATCTTTATTTTGAATCCTTGTAAAAGTATTGCAATCATTACAAAATATTATAAAAGCTCCGGCTTCAAGAGCCGTCAGCGAGTTCCCTAGTTCTAGCCACCTAAAATCTTAAACCTAGTTGAGTCGCAGCTCGATAAAAGAAAGACAAAAAGATACGAAAAAGGTTTTGTTGATTTCGGACGGGACCATATGAAAGGCTACCTATGTACCCCTTTCAAGGATCAAGTCGAACGTAATTCAGTTTATAGAGTTTGAACATGAGATCGAACCGCCTTTTCGAGTTCATCTAGTATTAAAGGTGCATGACATAGAAAACTAAGCATGTCGAGAATAATACCTAAGGATTCTACGTGCAGAAAATTCTAAGTGTCTGAAAAGTCATCCTTGTGCTCCTTGCCTTGGCTCTCCTTATATATGCTTCTAAGGTTGGCAGTCTTTCCTTTTCTACCCCCGATTCAAGTTTATCTCTTCGCCGAAATCTTCCTTAACCTCTCGATCGTCATTATTATCCTGGAAACTTGACATTTTTCTTCTTTTCCATTTATCTTGTTTTCCATTTATCTTCTGCAAAATTAAGTAAACCTTCATTGTAATTCGGGCTCATTCTCGTCTAAAATTGCAAGTGGGATTTTGCCGCGTTTTAGACCTTCTCGGGCGTTTTTCGACTCTAACGCTTTTACAATTTCTTTTGAAGGAATCACCTTTTAAACGATGTTTGTTTATATGCCGTTAGTTTCGTGAGATAGTAAACCTATCGTATAGTTGAAATAACAATGGTGTCGAGTTAACCGTTACTATTTTATACGAGTGATTTGAAGTGTTATGAGAAGACAAGTCTTTGCTGTTTTTATCACAAAAATTCAATGGAAACTCCAATCAAGAGGAAACAAGGATCAGTTAGGTCAAAACTTGAAGGAGAGGTTGACGAGTAGGAGGTGGTATCGTCATCCACGGGCAACGAGACTTGGGGATGGTCTCGTCGCCCATGGACGATGAGACTTGGGGATGGCTCGTCGCCCACAGGCGGTGAGCCATCAGCATGACTAGCCTTGTAGGCTGTATATAGTAGCCGTACGTGGAGATTAGAGACAGAGTGTGAGTTGTCATCTCATTTCTATCGCTCAGTGGATCATTATACTTGTTGTTGTGTAAGATGATAATACTCTAATAGTTTTTAGTTCACTAAGTCTCCTAAACTTACAAATATAAGGGAAGGGACATATATTGCAATCTCGTATCTATGTGTTTGTACTATGCCTTGAGATGTGTAAGACCAGTGTGCTGGGTTTAGGGCAAGACCTAGACTTACTATCTGGTAGGGCTTGCGATGACTGTTTTGGCTTAAATCACCCGTTGTGGTTTTGACCTGATTCCGTCTCAATATTGAAGTATGAGAAAAGTTCTCGGCTTATGTGAGTTGCATCGATCGGGATCCGAGCATCTCTCCAAAGACAATTTCAAAGTCGTCTCGAAGTTCTGACCAAAGTTCCCATTTGAGTTTGAACCTTCTCGAAGGATGTCTATTTGAGAACATGTTAATGCGTATGACAGTTTGAGTTTCCGAGACAAAACCTTCATCAAAGAGGATATTTTAGGTTGAAATCTGGTTCTTCGAGTGTCTGCGACATCTTTCGGCACTAAAGACTAGATTTTTATTTCGAGTATAATTTTACGTTATGAGAACGTGTTAGAGAAGTTTTTCGCGTTCGGTGTGAAGGTCTCGTTTGACCTTGTGGCCAAGAACTGCTTCAGTTTGTTTGCAGAGGTTTCGCAGCAGAATTTTTTTGTGTAGGAAATTAATCGAAAATTTTTTTCATCTATAACTTTATTTTTCGTATGCCGCATTTCTTGTTTCAAACATTTGCAGGCTTAGAGATGTTTTTCAGTGGTGCAAAGGTTTTGTTATAACCTTGCGGGAAAGAAACGTTTTGGTTTGTTTGCGGATGTTTCGCGGTCATAACTGTTGTTTCTGTTTCTATACTAAATTGTTGGATTTGTGATCGAGGAAGTAGGACCAAGGGTCGCGTAATTTTTCCCTGGGAAGAAACATTTTCATTTACTGTGCTTTATGAAGATTTTGCCTCCGAGATTTATTTCGTGTATTCTTAGGGAAGTATAGCTCTAGGAGCTTTGGTACGAGTGTTTCCTCATATTGCACGTTTTATGGGTTAACGTTGCAGTCTTAAAGTGAGTTATGGAACGTATAGAACTTGGTCGCCTAACGATAAGTTCATATTTCCGTTAACCGTTTGGTTCTTAGGACAAAGTCTTGTTATGAAGATTTTATCGTATGATTTCCGTTTTGGGTTAACCGATAATTATTTGTGAGTCGTTACTCGGCGTTTTTAGACGAATCACTGATTGTCTTTTGGTCGTTCAGTGACTGGATGGAGCGGTGGTCTCTCAAAGGTTTTTGGCATGTCATGAAGACTGTGTTCTGCGCATAGCCGGGGAAGTTGTAGGTGAAGGATTATACCACGTCAATTTCGTGCTAGCATTAAGGTCATGCTAGTTAGAGTGGTCCTTATAGGGGATGCCAAATTCTGATTCGTTATTTAAGGGAAGGTGTAACTGGATGAAGGCCAAAGTGTCTTCATCGAGATTGATAGGTAAAGTATGCCGGTGTTTTTCAGAGTTAAGGTGGATGATGTGGTAGAAAATGATTATCCACTTCGGGTTTCAGCCATACGATGAATTTTTCGTATAAAGCTTCCTTTTGTCGTATGAAAAATGTTTTCGTATAACCTTGTTCACTTAGGAAAGCTGTAAAAAAAGGCTTTCGTATGAGAATTTTTTTTTGTTTTGGTCTGAGGAAGGCGACGCCTAAGAAACTTGATACTGAATCCATTAGGAGTCAGTCAGAGGAAAATGGCCTGATCAGATGTAAGTGAGGGACATAAGCCAGTCATCCATAAGGCGAAAAGAAGAGATCTGTTAGATCGTAGTGCGGAGACATAAAGTTTAGATTTGTCTTCGAAAGATAGATCATATAGCTTCATTTGTAGCTATACGAAAATTGTCTAAAAAACTTCTTTGTAAAACTTGTTATATATATTTTCGAAAGTTGCTCCGTATATATAGATCAGATTATACAAAGAATTTTTTTGCGTAAGTTTTACAAAAAGGACTTCTCATAGTAATAAATGGAGCGTGTTGCTCACAGATTACTTGTGATGTTTGCGAGGGAGGATTAGGTTCTCCTTATTGCAAAATCATTTCCATAATACCCATCTTTTTCCCGTAGCTGTTTCGTATAAAAGTTTATAGTTCAACGAAAGTAGTGGGTGACCAGTTTATGATAAAAGTAATGTTTTCGAAGATTTTACGAGAAACATTTTCTCTCTGATTTTGATCTTTTCATTAAAGTTGCTTCGAGTCACCCATGGAGTTTATCGAGGGTTTTTTGGTTATGATCTTTGCGTGAAACGTTTTCACAAGCTTTTTGAGAAGAATTCTTATGAGTATTTGATTGGTTTGCAAGATCTGTCCTGAACAATTACGCAACAATAGATAAAGATAGGGAAAATTGCCTAAGACTTAGTTCGGTAGACTATCAACCTATATTTTAAGTTCCCCAAGTTTACGGTAATCTCCAAAGCGTTTTTATTTCTCACTACGTTCCTACGAAAATTCTAAGTCTGATTTCATAATTTTCCAAGTCGAACATACCTTAGTTTCGCAGAGACTTGGTTTGCATCTTCTCCGTTTACTTTCTCGTTTCCCCTTTTCTCCTCATGTATGTCCACCCCTTACGGATAGTAAGAATATTGATTCTTCCTGGATTTTTCTACTTTCCTGGTGGCATTTATGGTAAAGCTTGTCTTGCCGTTTTGGTTCGTCGATCCATATTTTACGATCTGGCTTTTAATCTACATATCATTGGTTTTATGAAATGAATAAGTATCTTGGCGTTTAGGAGTAGCCTAGGGCGATAAGGAGATGCCAATGGAGATCAGGAAGACTTGTAGGGCGATGAGGCTCTGATGAGAGGTCATAGGCAAAGAAGTTGGAGAGAGAGGAAGGTGAGATCATGGATAGATGCTTATGGGAGAAGTTCACTTCTAAGATTTGCTCCATCTATTTCCTTCTCTGAGAATCTTTTTGTACAATCTTTGTTTGATTTCCGAAGTTGTCGAATTGTTTTGATTTTTATTTGCGAGAATCGTTTGCAAATGTTGTCAACTTTACACTATGAATGATGTAATGTAAAATAGTGCTAGTTTATTTTATGAATGATATTTCGTAAAATATGGCCGAGTTTATATTTACGAATGATGTTTCGTAAAATATGGCCGAGTTTAGTGTTATGAAAATTATTCCGCAAAGCGTTATCGAGTTTAGTTAACGAAAGCTGCTTCGAGTTTACTTTACGAAATCTGTTTTGTAAAATACTGTCAAGCTTGATTTTACAAATGTTATTTCGTAAAATGTTTTTGAGTTTGGCTGTATGAGAGCTGTGGTTTGGAAAACTCTTGTTTTGCAGTTGTTCCACAACTTTAGTTTCAAAGTTTTATATCAAAACTATATCTGCGATGAGCTTTATTATCGTGACCAAAATTAATTGAAAATTTTCTAGTTTGCGCAAGATTTATCCGAGGGAGTTTTGAGTACTTATTCCGAAGTATGCTTTGTAGAAAACTCTCGTGAATTCGCGAATTATGTTGTTGTAGAAGCGACGCTTGAATTTTTCCGAAATCTTATGTTTCAGAAGACGTTAGCAGTGAGGGATACGATCTCATGTTAAGTGTAAAATACATTTCAATTTTAAATTGACTTTTAGTCAATTTTAATACTTTTTTTTTTTCTAGAATACCAGGTTGCCTGATGCCATCGAGGGCCCTACTCCTAATTCAGCTCTTATACATGCTGCTACTATGGTCGCGGCAGGAATTTTTCTTGTAGCTCGTCTTCTTCCACTTTTAATAATTATTCAATGGGGCCCAACTCTTCCTTCTTTGTCTGATTTGAGGGGGTCCTGTTGAACTGCTAACTTTTTTTTTAATTTAAAAAATCAATAGGAATCTTTCTTTTATATAATATATATATTATATATATATATATATTTCTCTTTAGTTCCTATTGATTTTTTATATGTAATCTAAAAATAGATTCCTAGATGAAATTGTTCTAAATCGGTTTCTGGATATTCTTTTACCATTTCATCTAGCTAGAATAGTTCCTGTAATTGTATGAATTTTTTATCAGCCGTTTTAGGTTCGAGTGATTCTATAGAAATCAACTTCATTCCTTCGAAAGTTATTCAGAAGAATTACAGCGGTGGGCAATTGGCAACACGACTTGCCGTGCTTATATTTCTGAAAGTGATCTAGGGTTTATCCGCGGTTTCAAGGAGAGAAATTTTTATTTTTCCAAAAATCGTTCGGAAAACGTCTTTTGGTCAAAACCCTTACGAGTTGAGATTTCTCAACTTGGTAATGGGACAATTTGTCGGGGTTTGATTGATTTATCATTGTCCTTTCTGTTTAGACAGAGAAATCAGGAGCTCGATTGGTACTCTTATTGTGGCAAAAATTCGTGACAAGGTTTTCGATTTTCTCCAGTACTGGGTGTTTGCGGAAGCAGTTGCCATAGGAGCAGTCACTGCTGGGGTTGTTTTTCCAGAGTTGTTTGAGCTGCAATTTTTTCTTCTGTATTTCCACACACCGTTTTGATCAAGCGTTTTGCGGCCTGAAGTTAGAGTAATCCGTCCCCCTTCCTTCTAGCGCCAAACTGTGGGAACCAAAATTCACTCCGTCGACTTCCATAATCGTGGAACGCAAAGAATACCTTACTTTCCTTGAGTTCTGGATTCTCTGCGAGAGCCAACGACAAGTGACCAAATAAATGCGGAAAATAAAGAAAAATAACAATCCGAATTTAGAAAAAAGTAGATCTTTATTTCGAATCCGCCTAAGAGCATTGCGATCATTACAAAAGAGTATAAAAGCTTCGACTGCAAGAGCTGTCAGCGAGTTCCTTACTTCTAACCACCTAACACCTACTTGAGTCGCAGCTCGATAACAAAAGATGGAAAAGATACGGAAATGATTTTGTTGATTTCGGAATGGGCCTTATGAAAGGCTGCCTACGTACCCTTTTAGAGGATGAAGTCAAAAGTAGTTTAGTTTATAGAGCTTGAACAAGAGATTAAACCGCCTTTGATAATTCGTCAAGTATTAGAGTGCATGACAAAGAAAACTAAGAATGTCGAGAATAATTCCTAAGGTTTCTAAGTGCAAACATTTCTTTGAGTCTAAAAATCATTCTTGTGCTCCTTGCCTTGGTCTCGTTATATATGCTTCCAGGCTCGGCAATCTTTCCTTTTAAGCCCCCTATTCGAGCTTATCTCTTCGTCGAAATCTTTCTTATCCTCTTGATCTTCATGATTATCCTGGAAATTTGAAATTTATCTTCTTTTCCATTTATCTTCTGCGAAAATCAATTAAACCGTCCTTGTAAATCACAAGTGGGCTTTTCCGCGTTTTAGACCTTCTCGGGGCCATTTTTCGACTTAGACGTTTTACGATTTTTTCAAAGAAATACCTTTATAATATTTTTGGTTCACATGCCGCTGGTTTTGTGAGATAGTAAAGCCAATCGTATAGTTGAGATAAACATGGTGTCGAGTTAACCGTTACTGTTTTATACGAGTGATTTTGAGGTTTTTTCGAGAAGACAAGTGTTTGCTGTTTTTATTGAAAAAATTCAACAGAAACTCCATTCGAGACGAAACAAGATCAGTTCGGTCAAGAATAAAAGTAGAGTTCAACGAGACATATATTGTTTTGTAAAACTCTTCATTTATCGCAAATCCCCTTCCAATCGTTTCATGTTGGATATAAATTCTTTTATTCCTTATTGGAAATGATAAATAAGAATTTCGTTCTTGTGTAGTTTCTTTGACCATTTCTAGCTCATTTTTGCCTTAAGGACAATTTCTCAGAGGATTTTGGCCGTTTATTTTGCCATGAACAAATTTGACCCCAATAAATGTCAAAGTGGATCAACACGCCTGTAACACCCACACTTCTGGAGAAGTCTTGAGAAACTAAAGTTAACCTCCAACCTTAATCAATTCAATTTTCTTGACTGGGGCATGGTATACACTTGATCAGATTCTAGCTACAAGTCTAGAAGGTAAAAGTCTGTGTGTTTCTGATTCCCTTCTCTCTCTCTCTCTTCGGCATCTAGAAAAGAAAAGATTAAGATGATTTCCTGAGAGATGCAGAGGGGTAGGAAAATTTCCCAAGACCCCATTATTCTAAAGGAATGATTACACATTGTTGAAAGCGAGGGGTAAGAAAATTTTCTATGACCCCATAATTCGCCTACATTTTGTCAGAAAAAAAAGATGAACCAGACGGATTGGAGCAGCGTCACTGTTCATTTGGACTAAAAAAGAAGAAAAAAGATTCAGAGAAGAGTGAAAAGAGGGAAGAAAGGGATCAGAGCACACTACATATGGTTCAAATACTTGTCTGAGTAAGAATATATGTGTCATGTGATCGATATTTCCAAGATAAACCATGCACCTTTACACTTAAGAAATGAGGTTAGCAGAGGGTATGTCAGATGGTATCTGGTAAGTTTTGGTATGGAAGTTTTCTAAGCTAGGACTCAGTACATGGAAATACCTCAGCTGTGGGTTGTACTAAATGTGAGGTGATAGTGGTCTTCTGAAGAGCTGGTGAGTCTCTGCATTTTCAAACTATTTCCACAGATTCATTCTAAGTTTTGCTTGAGAGAAAGAAAAGATAAGTCTGAGGAGTTGATTTGTCATGGTTTTTACCTATTTTCACTGATGATATAAGTCTGTTTTATAATCTTTTATATGAATCTGGAGTTGTTTAGAGTCTTTTTCAGGTCTACGTACCTATTGGACAAGATTGGAGCTTTTAGATCGACACACCAATGTTGGGGTCAAAACGTTATTCTCGAAATCAGCATACTAAA
>CAJHQP010006097.1:0-40723 GCA_905132765.1 Moricandia arvensis | reverse complement strand
CTTATCGGGAAAACAATTGCTGTCCTTTGAAACTAGGATGTATGTTGGTAACAATTGAAAGAATAATATAAATGAGAAGGAGAAAAATTGTAGCAATGAAAAAAAAAAAATTTTACTCATTGTTCTTTCTCAAATTTGATAAGAAATGTTTTTTATTCTCTACTTCTTTAAAAATTTGAGAACAATGTAGAGAAATAGTTTTTTATATAAATGGTATAACTTTTAAGACATGAAAAAGGATTCATTATTTTCACTCATTTCTTTAATCATCATTTAGAGCCACAACGTTAAGTTTGTAATAGTGAATAATTTGGATTGAAAATAGTTGATTGTGGAAGTTATTTAGGATTTGACTGGTTGAAACGCATTAGAGCACCTCCATTGGGAGGTGCTTAGTGGGTTTCTTAGCAAAAAGTGGTGGTGGGCCCCACCACTTTTGTTAAGGACCACTCCTAAAAATCCTAATTTAAGGACAAGTCCTTACACTGTTTTGTGGGCCCCACTGACACGTGGCAGCCCACGATTGGTTGGTTTTTAAATTTTTTTTTTTTTAAATCAAAAAAAAAAAGTTAAGGACCCCTATGGGGTCCTTAACTGATGGAGATGGTCTTAGTTGCGGATGTGGTTAGGAAAGTTTGCGGATTTGGATTGTTGCGGTTCCAAATATTATTAAGTGATTTGTATAATTGGTATTGATAAGAAACTAGTGCGTTTACGAAATATATACGGAGAAATTGTCAAAAATATCACTTTTCTTGTACCACTTTTCAAAAATATCTTAATCACTTTTACCCTTGTTTTTTAAGAGGGAAAAACACACTTATAACCCTTGTGTTAATTAATCTAAGACTTAGGGTTTAGAGTTAAGGGGTGGTGTAGGGTGGGGATAGGGTTTAGGAATTTAAAATTTAGGATTCTAATTAATTTTTAAAAAAATGTGCCCCTTAAAAAATGGTATTTTTGAAAATGTCTCTTTAATGAAGGTAAAAATGAAAAATGGTACAAGGAAAATGGTATTTTTGAAAATTTCTCATATATATGACTGATTAATTATGAGATACTACAATATTAAATAAGAAATTATCAATATTAATATATTATTAAAATAGCAAACATATATTATTATGATAAATATAATAATTTTTAATATAATATAACTAAAAATGTAACTATCTATTTTATTTATAATATTTAAATTAAAATTTAAATTTAAATTTTATTTTATTTGTTCGTCTGCTACCAAAAACATTAGTGGAAATTAGTTTTTGATTGTAAGAGATTTGGTATAGCTCAACATAATTTGGAGAGTTTTGCTATTGTTATAAAACCAACAATCTATACAAATCGCAAAAAAAACTGCGTTAATGGGTGGTTGTATTAATAAATTTACTTAAAAATTCAACAAAGATCCTATATCAAGAAAGTTTGAGATGGAGTTGGAGTCTTTTTTTTTTTTTTTTTTTTTTTTTGTCGTCGAGTTGGAGTCTAAAGAAGAAATCTATTAATAAATTTTTAAGTCCACCACAAAAAATATCGAAAGTGCAAATTTAACAAAATCTTCGGGGCAGAAGTGAATTCTGAATACGTTCAGATTTTGACGTGTAGGAATAGCCTACAAAAGTGAACGTTGGTTTACAATTTTAGCGCAAAAATAGCGGTTGATAAAACGAGAACGTTAGCTGCAAATAATTAAAGAAAACAAAAAACGTCGGCTGCCATATTGCATTGGATTCCGCGAAGAGAACAGAAAAGTCATAACTCATAAGCAGATTCGATTATTTATAAAGAGCGAGCAGAGCTTATATTTAAAAAATGGATGAGGCGGTAACGGCTTGTCGGCTTCAACGTCTTCGAGATTTTTTTTTTTTTAATAATCAAGGGGTTCCTAACTTAGAATGAGTTAGAGCATCTCCATCGGCGTCTCCTAAGGGAGGTTTTAAAGAAAAAAAAAAATAAATAAATGAAAAAGAAATAAAAATGAGAGAACCGGTGTTTAATGTGGGCTTTTTAGAACTGGTAAGAGCCCTTACGTGTTACTCTCTGAGTGGACCGCACATTAATGTCTCTCTCTCTTTCGTCCGTGTTCTTTGCCAAAATATTTTCGAAGTCTTCTTCCTCCTATGTCGATCTATCCTTCTCCTCTCTCGATTCTTGATTATGTCTGGATCTTCGTCGGGGTTGATTAAACAAAGGCAACATCGATATCACTCCTTCTTCTTTGTTTGGATTCAAAGATAATTTTATTTTGTTTCAACGATGAGCTTCAAAAGAAGAAGGAAAGATAGAGAAAGAGACAAAGTCGAAGATGATCTTATCAAGTCTCTGTAAGTCAAGAAAGCTCACACTTTTTAGCTTATTGATTGTGTTTAGGATCTTGCTTAGAAGCTAAAATTTGTTGTGTATCGAATTGATCTATCAAAGTAATGTTCTTTATAACTGTTTAGACTTGTATTGTTGTTGCATGCATCATGGATTACTGATTTGTATTATAGCTTACTGATTTGTGTATGGTTTTGTGCTTAGATTCTCTCTACCACTTCTTCATTCTTCAGCTTTCCTCTCTCTCTAACCTCTTGCTTCAGCGTTGAGATCAAAAAGGTACAAGCTTTCAATCTTCTCCACTAACTAAACAATCATCTGATTCTGAGTTTTAGATTATGTTTTAGTTCTTGTGTGTGTTTCTTTACCGCCTTGAACCTCTACCTTTGACCGTTTCTTGATCTTTCCCTAGTCATACAAATTGAGACAACTCAGAGGTCTTATGTAATATAACAGAACCTTTGAAATTTTGTTTTTTGTTGAAGACGTGTTTGTGTACAAGCTACTGGCTCAGTTTTATTCTTGTACCAGGCTAAAAGACACAAACCTAGAGGCTCACGGCGAGTAACCTTAGTTGTTGATTTAGATTCAGGTGAATTAAAATCTGTGTTTTTTGGTATCTTAACGTTTGTGGTATCAGAATTGTTGCTTTGTTCACTTTGGTTAATGACTGATGCAGGTGGTACTACTGGAGTAAGCAAAAACAGAACACATCATCAATCTGAACACGCTAATGTCGAGCTTAACGACTCGGTAAGAACACGCTAATGTTGATGCTCACAAATTTTTGTAAATGACTTGTTCAAAGGAGGAAGTCTAAGGCTATTAACTACACGAGTAGTTGTTTTGCCATTTTTTTATTTGGACTTGTCATGAAATACCAAGTCTTGTTTTGCTTTCTCTTACGAGATGATTAAGTATTCAAATTTCAAGGTCCTTTAGTTAATTTATAGATTAGTTTAATGATTGATTGGTCCACAAACAAAAAGTAGTTAATAGTCTACATGAATGTTTTGACTTGGCGTTTGTAGTTGTTTATACGAGTAGTTTTTTTTTTTTTCCTATAGAGTGGTTGTTCTTTGATTGAGTCTACGGTTTTAGTGTAATGTTACATTTGTCTTTAACTTTCTTTTATGGTTGTGTAAGGATTGATGAGCAATGCAGTTGGGGAGTCTTCTTTTCATTCATTACCGATTCAGCATCCCTCTTTCACTGCAATTATCAAGAGGTAAGTACATGTATCTTTTAATGCTTTGTTAGATATTGCTAGTTGTTGGTTGTGTTGATGTGATTTGCATTTAGTTGTCTTGCTTCTTTTAGTTTTAGGTTACAAAATTGATTGCCATTAATACACTAATTAAGTAACGCCAACAACTAAAATCTTAAAGTTGTCTTTAAAATCTAAACAATAAGCTTAAACAACAACACCTTTAAACAATTCTTGATCCTTCTTCTTTTCTATTTCCTTTGAATCCATAAATAATATTATGGATTCATATTCTCAAACTTCTAGCTTTATGGACCTCTTAAACAATCAACCCTCTGTCCCGAATGTCCCCTTTGGTACACAATGGTCTGAAGCTTCAAACTTGGAATCTGACACTGTGGAAGACCGCAAAGAGAGACGAAAGTGGACACCAACAGAAGACGTTGTGCTGATCAGTGCTTGGCTAAACACTTCAAAGGATCCAGTTGTTGGGAATGAGCAAAAAGCCATTGCCTTTTGGAAACGAATTGCAGCATATGTTGCTGCAAGTCCAAAGCTTGCTGGTTTGCAAAAGAGAGAGCCAACTCATTGCAAACAAAGATGGGGAAAGATTAATGAGGGCGTGTGTAAGTTTGTGGGCTCTTATGATGCTGCAACAAAAGAGAGATCAAGTGGGCAGAATGAAAATGATGTGATGAAAATGGCTCATGAGATTTTCTTCAATGATTACAAGGTGAAGTTCACACTTGAACATGCATGGTTGGAGCTCCGCCATGATCAGAAATGGTGTGGAGCATCTACTACTAAAGATAAAGTGCAGTCAAAAAGAAGGAAGCTAGATGAGCAGTCTGCACAATCATCAACCTCAGTGCCAAGAGAAGATGATCAATCCACAAGGCCTGTTGGTGTTAAGGCAGCAAAGGGAAAAGCTAAAAGGTCTATGAGCAAACCGACTTTGGAAGAGGAAGGAAGGGAGTTTCTGAGCATGTGGGAGATTAGGCAGCAGGACTTTGCTTTGAAGGAGAAGCTTAACAAGCAGAAATTGCTTGACAGCTTAATTGCCAAGACAGGGCAGCTTACTGATCTTGAAATTGCTCTGAAAAATAAGCTTATAAGTGACATGTTGGCAAATTAGTTTCTGAGTTTCTGTTTAGCTGAATTTGTGTATGATAAGTTGCTTAGTTCGTGTCTGAGTTTGTGTTTAGTCTAGTCTGTAACATTGTGTTATGTTGCTGAGTTTGTCTTTCAGTTGAGTTTGTCTTTAAGTTTGTGTTTATGTTGCTGAATGGGGTCTGTAACATTGTGTGTTTAGTCCAGTCTGTAACATTGTGTGTTTAGTCCAGTCTGTAACATTGTGTCCTGTTGTTGTTGTTTTAATGTTCAATCCTTTATTTAAACATGTCTGAATTTATTTAAACTGTTGTTGTTGGTCTAATGTCTAATCTATTATTGCAGAGACTTGGCATGTGACACAAGAAGTCAAGGCTGATTATTAAGCCTTGTGACTTGGCGTTGCCAAGACAGAAGAAGCCAAGACTGATTATTAAGCTTGTGACAGAAGAAGCCAAGACTAATTATTAAGCTTGTGACACAAGAAGCCAAGACAGAAGAAGCCAAGACAGAAGAAGCCAAGGCTTGTAGTTGTAGATGTTTTCTTTATAAGGGTCGTTTAAGCTTGTATCTTGTAGTAGCATCGACACAAACTTTCTTTCTCATTTTTTGCTTGTATCTCATAAGACAGAGAAAAATAAATATGATTTCAAGCTTTTGCTTCTATCTTATTTTTTGCTGAGTTTACCACATTTCTTTTTTCAAACACGAGTACCACATTTCTTTTTTCAAACACAAGTACCACATTTCTTAAATGGCATCTTCTTCCAATAATTTTGAAGACATGATGGATGAAAAATTTGACCAAAGTTTCGATCAACAATTCGAAAATCTTCTCATTCATCATGGTGATTATCAAGAAGCGGCTAAGTCAAAAAAAAAACGGGCCTACATTGAAAGACAACGTGAACAAGGACACATCCAGTTATGGAACGATTATTTTAGTGACGATGCAACATACCCTTCTCAAGTATTTCGACGCCGTTTTCGAATGAACAAGCCATTATTCATGCGTATTGTTGATCGACTCTCCGCTGAAGTCCCATACTTTCAACAAAGAAGAGATGCTACAGGAAGGTTCGGTCACTCTTCGTTACAAAAAGCAACGGCAGCAATTCGTATGATGGCTTATGGTTGTCCAGCTGATGCGGTTGACGAATACCTCCGACTTGGTCAGACCACCGCACTACTATGCTTGGAACATTTTGTTGAAGGAATTATAAATTTATTTGGAGATGAGTATCTAAGAAGACCCACACCAGAAGATCTTCAACGACTACTCGATATTGGAGAGATACGCGGATTTCCCGGGATGATAGGAAGTATTGATTGTATGCATTGGGAGTGGAAGAATTGTCCAACCGCATGGAAAGGTCAATACACACGTGGATCAGGAAAGGCAACAATTGTTTTAGAGGCTGTAGCTTCACAAGATCTTTGGATATGGCATGCCTTTTTCGGACCTCCAGGTACATTAAACGATATCAATATTCTTGATCGATCACCAGTTTTTGATGATATATTACAAGGTCGAGCTCCAAAAGTGAATTACATTGTCAACGGACACGAGTACCATTTGGCTTACTATCTCACAGATGGTATTTATCCAAAATGGGCTACTTTTGTCCAATCTATTCCACTTCCACAAGGTCCGAAAGCATCCTTGTTCGCTACACATCAAGAAGCTGTACGTAAAGATGTCGAGCGTGCTTTTGGTGTCTTGCAAGCTCGATTTGCCATAGTCAAAAATCCAGCTCTTTTGTGGGATAAAATAAAAATTGGAAAGATAATGAGAGCATGTATTATTTTACATAATATGATCGTAGAAGACGAACGAGATGGGTACACTCAGTTTGATGTTTCAGTTTTCGCACAACCGGAAACAAACCGAAGTTCCCAAGTGGATTTCACGTATTCTACAGACATGCCTTCAAATCTCGGCAATATGATGAGCATTCGGAATCGAATTCGTGATAAAACAATACATCAACAATTGAAATCTGATTTGGTTGAGAATATATGGCAAAAATTTGGAACAAATCAAGATTTCAATTAATTGGCTTTTCTCGTTTATGTATTTCTTTCATGTTTGTTTTAAATTTTTAATTATAAATTTGTATTTCTTTTTTTCATATGTTTTTTATGTAATATTTGTTTAAATTTTATGAAATCCAATAATTTATAAGTTTTAAAATATTTACATTCAATAATTCAATTTAAAAAAAAATTAAGAACCTCATAGGGGTTCTCCCATTGGACATTCCCAAAAAAAATTATACTAATAAGGGTTCTTAACTTCTTAAAGTACATAATTAATTATTAAATTAAGTTTTAGAACCCATTAAGGGTTCTAACCAATGGAGGTGCTCTTATTCCCCCTAAGCCCAATCAGACTGAAGCAATGCTTTATTCGGGAGGGTTTTCAAACTGGGCCGAAAGCAATGGCTCAGATCTCGGATGTCTGGAAGAGGTATGATAATTTCCATATGAGGGACAATCGAACTCAGATGGTGATTGCCACCACAGACCCGTCCTTGCCACTTGAACTACCTCGTCCGGACACGTCTTGGAGAATTAACTTCTTAATTCTTTAATTTAGTAAAATAAGATTGGCTGCTCAAAAAAATGTAAAATAAAATCTACCGGACACTTCCAAATTATCAAAACATTTTTTTTAACCCAACTGCAATGTTGTTCTCACGTTGCCCTAGTGAAAGTTGTTAATATGTGTATATACATAAACTAACAAAAAACGAAAAAACTGGAGTTATGTAACTGTGGAGCTAAGAACAGTTATGTCGAATATAAAATGATACGAACGTACAGTGAGCAGCTACATAGCAACTCGTACACAGCTAAGCAGTTAATGACTATACTTACTCAATGCTAGATAGTTACCTTACTTCACATGTTACCAGAAACTATTTAATTAGAAGCCAAGCGAAAACAGTCTAGTGGTTTTGAAGGAGTTTCAGTCCCAATACAGATCCGAGTTTGAATTCCGCTGGCTACTGAAGTTAAAATTTAACATCTGAATGAGGCGTAATCCAGCCGATAATGTAGGCTGTTACAGACATTCGTCGTTAATCTGGATCCACCTTAATGAGGGTCAGGATACACCAGATTATTCAAAAAAATATTTTTAATTAGTTTATGAAACTTTATGTATTATATTATTTTATATCATTGTCAGAAACAGCGGAATACCTTTTTATTAGGTTCGTCATTATCCAGGTGATTAGCTAAGGTGTCTTGCATTTTGATCTTCTTAAAGTATTTTTGTATATTTTTAAAAAACATTAATTGAAAATATTTAACTGATCAAACACCATTGATTGAAGGTTATTAAAAAGCGTATAGTAAAAATAAATAATATTTTTAATAAAAAAGTAAATTATAATTAAAAAAAATACTTTAGAATAATTTTAAAAACATTTTTTGTCACAAATATAGCTCCTAAAAATCAAAACGACCAAAACTTATTTTTAAAGGGATAAATGTACACTTATAATATTAGGATTAACTAATCAAAACTTAAGATTTAGAATTAACAAGTGAGATTTTAAGAGTAATGTTTAAAAATTTAAAAACTTAAAAATAAATATTATAAAATAAAAAATAAAATAGTGTTAAAAAATATTTTTGAATTATAAAAATAATGAAAATTTTATATATAAAAATTGAGTTTGATAACATATAATTCAAAACTATAATTTAATTAATTAATTTTACCAAAAAAAACTATAATTTAATTAATTAATGTATTTATTTATTTATATTTATATATCTAGGGTATAAAACTTTTTTAATAAAATATTTTTGTCATTTTCTTCTTTATGTCTCTTATTATGACGAATACTTAGAAATAGTTTATTTGATAGAATTTCCCTAATTTTATTTGTAAACATTTATTATATTTTTAGTATATGTGAATACTCATATCTTGATATCAGAGAGTATATCTTAACATGAAACACTTTTTCTCATGAAGTGTTTACTTAATAGTAATTATACTGATATTTAGAAATTATTTTGAAAATAGTGTTTATACTGATATTTAGAAAAAGTGTTTTCATGTTAAGATATACTCTCTGATAGTAACTATAGTAATTATAGTAACTATTTCTGTGTAGCTATATAAACACCTTCTCTAAATATCAGTATAGTAACTATAGTAACTATTTATAGTAACTATAGTAACTATTTATAGTAACTATAGTAACTATTTATAGTAACTATTTATAGTAACTATAGTTAATATCAGTATATCTTAACATGAAAAAACTTTTTCTAAATATTTAACACGAGATAAATATCAGTATAATTACTATTTACCCTAATGCATGCAGCATGCATGGATTAGATATGTTACACAGAAAAAGTTATGTTTCTTTAAATATTTTGGCAGCGACAATAAATTCAAAGTACATTAATGCTTCATGACTTTGTTTGACCGGATCCATAGATTGCTTACATATAAAAGAGAGAAGTACTACAAGCATTAACACATACTAGCTACTAGTATATTTCCAAACTTAAAAAAACTACATAACAGCTAAGCGACCGCCCAAAACGAAAGTTTAGCCGACTTCTACATCATGTTTATAATATTCCACCATTATGCTTATGCATAATTAACCAGGTTTTCATTTAGCAAATTGCAAATAGCATATCAACCAGGTTTCTCTTGCCAGGTCAAAAGTCAAAGCCAAAGAGTGATACGCATGTTAAAAAGAATATGGGAACTGGATCCATGTGATGGGCCAATACTAAGGCCTTTTACCTTAGAGGGACCTACAGTTGATCAAAGTCTAATTATGTCTGCCACGTGGTTAGCACTGGACCCATATTTGTCGCTTTCATATGCTCTCTTGGACCCTCTTAATTAAATATTTAACTGTAATAGTTTTGTTAGAGTTACAATAATCACCCATTAACTTCCTAACTAAAACCATTATTTTAAGTTTTCTGCCCTTAAAGACTCCATTATTTAAAAATAATTATTCACGTCATAAAATTATGACACTTTGGGCTGCTCGTGATCAGATTATTAATTATTTTTTTAACCAATATTCCTTTTTATATATCTTATCAACTAAGGTCGGTTAACTAATATCACGAGAAAAACCAATAATCTGTTACGGCTTACCATGTTAATTATTTAAATTTAAGCGCAAGTCAAAACGAGTCAAGTAGCGATATTTTTTTAAAAAATGTTTTTGGATAAAAGAAATTATAATGACTCCGCATGTTTGTTTTCCAAATCTGAGAATTTTTTTTCTAAAAAAATTTGGAGAAGAATAGTACCACCGTGCTGATTTCTAGCAGTCGTCTATGAGAAGCATAATCACGAGGATAAAAGCAATTCTTAAACAATATGAAAAAAGTTTGTCAACCACCAAATATACTCTAATATGGTAGAAATTATCCAATATATGAAAATATATCAATAACTACACCATGTCTATGTATATTCAGGCTGCATATATGAAATAAAAATTAATATGGTGGTAACAACATAATTATAATTATGTTTAATTGATTTTAAGTATAGTTAATAGGGAGTCGATCCACAATATTTTAAAGCTAACCTCATTTTAGGAAAATCCGACCCAATCCAACCCATAAAATCCGACCCAACATAACTCTTATTCACAAAATTGATTTACTTAGGATTCAAAGCAAAAAATAATTAGGAGTTTTGAAAAGAGAAAAATCGAGTTGATTCATGATTTGGTAAACCAGGCGATTTGCACTTGCAGATAAGAAAATAACTGAAGCAATGTTGCTTAGATGCTACATGAAGTGTGAAATGCCACAGTGGAGGTATCAACAAAGTTCCATGTATGTTTATGTATTCACACGTCATCCAAAAACACAAAACTAACATGACTTGGTTTTATAAGGGTCGGAACTTAAAACGATGCTGAAGAGAGAAGTGAAGTCAATTTTCGAAATCCTTAATTTCGGAAATCCCTATTTTCAAAATTCTGAAATCATGAATCAACTCAATTTATCTATGTAAGAAATCTCCAATTTCTTTTTTTTTCTTAAGAACTCTAAGTAAATCGATTTCGGGAAAGAAGAGTTATTTTAGGTCGGGTTTTATGAGTTGGATCGTGACGGGTTTGTCTAAAGTAGAGTTAAGTTTAATATATTACTAATTGAGCTCATTAACTAAGTTTAAATCAATTAAACATGATTATGATGTTGCCACTAAGCTTGTGTGTTTTACCTCACGCCAAAATACATACTTAAATTCGAACAAAAAAAATCAAAACCAGATCTGAACCGTTATACAAAAATATCCGAATGGAAATCATGAGCTTAGCACTTTGGTGTTTGGATATAACTCGAACCGAACTGGAATCCAAACAAGGATAAAAAATGTCCAAAATTAGTTAAATATGGTATTGTTTTTATATATTTTAAGGTAATTTAGATATTTTATGGTATTCGAAAGACTTTTTTAGTTTGTTTCATTTATTATTTTAGTAATTTAAATATTTTAACTAATTTTTAATTAGATTAGTGAGTAATTTATATATATTTTAATAAAATATTGTTAATTTTCAGGATTTAAAAATAAAATTTTGGATGATTTCAGACATCAGCTACAATTAGATATGAACCGAACCGAACTAAACCCAACCCGATAATTAGTAAAACCCGAATGAGACTTATGAGCATAATACCGAAAATTCAAAAATCCGAATTAATCGAACCGAAACCGATGAGACCCTATGTATGTGGTATGGATTAACATAAACGTAGTAGCTATTGATATATTTTCATACATTAGATTGTTTCTACGATATTAGAGTATATTTGGTGTAGTTAACAAATTTTTCATTACTCTCACAATCAACCATCATTATAGCAAGCCTCCATATTTCGTTGTATGCAGCAACGAGACACAATAATGTGATTCCAAATATTGTTTCCCATTTAGATTAGTGCTTTTAAAACTAGACCAGTCAAAATAAGGGTCAAGAACATAAAACTGATGGTTGATGTATTGTGTCTGACTAGTCCAAGACTATTGCCACAGACCTCGACCAAACTGTAACGTATAAAGACATACCAAACTAGTCCAAACTGTAACGTGTAAAAACATGGGAAAATATGACAACGTCGTTTGGTATCTAAGCAGCATGTCTTACTATGAGGTTTGAGATGAGAGTGGAACATGATTGTTCTGCGTGAGCATCTCATAAAGATGTCAACCACAACAACGACGGGCTACTAACCCATTAGCAGAACACAACTTCTCATGAGTCTCACTTTACGGATCTTTAGTACTTTGTCCCTCACTCTTCCGCTATCAATACGTCGACCGATATGTGATCATTTATCAAATGAGAAACATGTGGTTTGGCCATTACCAAAAATTTATTGATATTTCAGAAAAATGGATATCTCAAATGAGATATTTTGAGATATTTTCAAATGTGAAAGTCAACACTGAAATATCCACTTTATTTTTATATTATTGTTTCTTTTTATTTTTTCATAAATTTTTTTTATTGGAACTTAGATCCAATTGTACTGGTTAAATTCTGAATAGGATAATTAAAGTAGGGAGTCTACCTTTTCTATCCGTATTTCTCAAAGAATATGAAAATAAATGTAGTTTAATAGATGATTCAAGTGTTTTGTTTTGTTAATGGCATAGTTGCAAAAGAAAAAACTACGACCCAACATAATATAATACTCCTTCCGTTCCGATGATGTTTTAGAGACTTTTTATGTTTCAAAATAGATGATGTTTTGATATTTTATATTAGTTTTAGTTTTATTGAAAACTGTGTGACCAATAATATTTTATACTTTTAATTAAGGATTAGTTGAATTAATTTTGATTTATATTTTCAATGCTACTTTTTAAAAAGTAGTGTATGTCTTAACTCTTGTGCATACACCAAAACATCAAGTATTATGGAACAGAAGGAGTAGATTTAAAATAATTAGAAAACGACAAATGTGATATATAAGAGTCTTATTTTGTGTTTTTCCTGAAATTAATAGTACTAATAAGTCTTATAATGTATTTTTGCTTTAAAAGATGTCTAACCATTTTGTGTATATTATTGTTGAGTCGCCAATTTGTTGGTTGTTATCAAATCAATCGTTTAGCAAAAAAGTTGACTTTTGTTATCTATTAAGTTATAAATAATCAGTTATCAGAAGATTAAATCAATCAAATCGAATTAATTTGGTGGTTCAATTCGGTTGATATAAATAACGTTTAAAAATAATCCACCTATTTTTGTCATAAATGCAGCTATCATGAAAATATTAAATAAAAGGAACAATAACATTATACTAATTTCACCCACTGTAATTACCAGATACTATAATTTTATGCTAGAAAGGCAATAAAAGGCCACCTGATGAAAGAATGGTTCTTTGGCCCTAAACAAAGACATGTGGTTTTTTTTTTTGGATTTAAAATTTTATGATGCTATATTCATATATATAGTTATACTTATAGACATGTGCAAGCTGCAAAAGATTTTAGGGAAAACACGAGGATCTTCCCCAACGTATTGTGTTAATCGATGATTGAACACCAGGATGACAATTACATCGGCATATAACTTTGTATTAATGGGATTTGATTTGATTAGCTAACTACATGGGCCGTTTTACACACACACACATATATATATATAATGATTTTATTAGACAATTTTATAAGTTGTAAACATTTAAAAACACAAATGCAAACACTAACTACGCAATTCACCATTTTAGTTTTGAATTGGGCATGCTCAAGCATCAGGCCAACTTTCATTTTGCCAACAATTATATAATAGTACTATTAAGGAGTAACAAGTAACAACATTAACATTATTATAATCGATAGGAGGCACAGAATCCAACCTGGGTTCATTAGGTTCAAAAATTATTTGAAGATTGAATGAATATGACCTTTCATGTGATGTGTAGTTGCATTTTGTCACAACTACCACTAACAGAAAGAGAAAAACCTTCTCATCTATATATTTATACAAGTCTCTAAGAGAATTAGGTATGTCTGTATTAAAGAACCATAGAATCACGCGCTGTCCAACATATCAAATTCGAATTATATTATTGATATTATATTAGTGTGATTTCATGTTATAGGAAATATCAAAGGAATGAGCAATTTGATTACCCAAATTAGCTCTTGAACAAGAAAGTAACAACTGAGTCTATCATAACCAGGAAATGTCCATTTGTTGAATTGTATGTTTTTTTGGTTAAAATGTAAAGATATTATTACCAGTTTTGTTATGGATTTGACTATAGCCCAATACACCATATGGGCCGAATCATAACTGTGTTTGCAGCCCAAGTGCATGATCAGTCTACTGTCCAAGATATACCCAAGGAAACCCTATTTGGAGTTGACGTGAAACAATCTCAACAGTAGCAGAATAAGAATAATCAGAGAAGCAACAAAGAGAACTAAGTATCTTAGAAGCTTAAGTGTTCTCAAGATATATATTGTAATCTCTGGGAACTAAGGTTCTTAGTATTATTCTTATAGTCTATCACATGATATAAGTGATTCGGCTATTGTAACTCACTTTGATACTAGTGGAGTTTGGGAGCAAGAGATCTCCCACGAGACGTACCGTGCTAGAGGCCGGGAACTCGTTAAATTACTGTGTTATTTACTTTCTGCTTACAAACTTACTAACGAGAGATAAGTAACATCGTGATCGTCTAAGGCATAAATTCTAACAAAGTGGTATCAGAGCTCAGGCTTGAGTAAGGTGATCACGAAGAGGATTTGAAAGATGACTAAGACTCGAATCGAAATTGATAGGTTCGATGGAACATAAGACTTTTCATTGTGGAAAGTCAGGATGTTGGCTCACTTCGGAGTTCTTGGATTGAAAGAAGTGTTGGGTGATTTCAAGTTACTTAAGGACTCTACTACGGCAAAGGAAGAAGCTGATGCAACGATGAAAGATCCAAAGAAAGGTCTCGCAGGGTTAGTGGAAACATCATCAGCCATCATTGATCCCGAGTAGTTTGAAAAATCTGAGAAAGCGAAAGATCTAATAGTTTTGAACGTGGGGAACAAGGTTCTTAGGAAAATTCAAAACTGTGAGACCGCAACAGACATGTGGGCAACTCTAAACAAGCTGTACACGGAAACTTCTCTACCTAACAGGATATACCTACAACTCCGATTCTACAACTTCAAGATGTCAGATTCTAAAAGCATAGATAAGAATGTAGACGACTTCCTGAAACTAGTGGCAGACCTAAATAATTTACAGGTAGAGGTAACTGAAGAAGTTCAAGCCATACTCCTTTTGAGCTCCCTACCTCATAAGTATGATCACCTGAGAGAGACACTAAAGTATGGTAGAGATACTTTAAGTTTAAGTGAGGTTACTAGTGCAGCAAGGTCTAAAGAAAGAGAGCTACATGAGAGTGGAAAACGCTCAAAATCAGATGCTGAAGGTCTGTTTGTCGCACGAGGAAGACCAGAGTCGAGACAGAACAAAAATGACAACAAGTCATGGAAAGGGAGATCTAAAAGCAAACATGGCATGTCAAAGTCGAGACCACGACCAAACAGAAATAACAAGGGATGTTTTCACTGCGGAAAAGAAGGCCATTGGAAGAGAGACTGCCTAGACAGAAAACAAGAAAACTCAGCAAACCTTGCTACTGAACCAAAACAACCATTGGTACTAACAGTAAGTACAAGAGACATAAAAGAACAGTGGGTAATGGACTCAGGATGTTCGTTTCATATAACACAAGATAAGGAGTTTCTATTTGATTTCGAAGAATGCAGTGGAGGCAAGGTACTAATGGCTAACAACACAGATTGCGACATAGAAGGGATTGGAAAAATTAAAATTCTAAATCCAGATGGGTCTCAAGTTATCCTAACAAATGTGAGATACATGCCAAAAATAAGCAGAAATTTAATATCCTACGGAATGCTGGAGAAAGCTGGATGCAGATATGAAGGCAAAGATCACATAGTTAAATTCTATAAAGGCAACGAGGAAGTGTTATCAGGAAAATACCACCAAGGTCTGTATTATCTTCAAGGAAGCGTGTTGAAGGGAGAGATAAATATATCAGAAGTTGAAAACCCTATGACCAAGCTATGGCATTCACGATTTGGACATATAGGGCACAATGGGTTGAACATCTTAGCTAAAGCAGGATATATACCTGAAAAGGAGGTTGGAACACTCAAGTTCTGTGAGGAATGTGTACTGGGTAAATCACACAAACAAAGTTTTAAACCGGCCAAGCATGTTACACAAGGCATACTAGACTACGTACACTCAGACCTATGGGGTTCTCCATCGACTCCAACCAGCCTAGGCGAGTGCAAATATTTTGTAACTTTTATAGATGACTACTCAAAGAAAGTGTGGATTTATTTCTTACAGGCTAAAAACGAAGTATTCTCCAAGTTCAAAGAATGGAAAGCAGCAGTGGAAACTCAAACAGAAAGAAAAATTAAGTGTCTAAGGACAGACAATGGGCTGGAGTTCTGCAATACAGAGTTTGATAAATTCTGCAAACAAGCTGGAATTAAGAGACATCGAACATGCACCTACACCCCACAGCAAAATGGGGTGTCAGAGAGAATGAACATAACAATTATGGATAAAGTGAGGTGTATGTTGACAGAGACTGGATTGGATCATAGTTTCTGGGCGGAGGCTGCTTCAACGGCTGTATACTTAATCAACAGATCACCAAATGCTTCATTAAACTACAGATTACCAGAACATGTATGGTCAGGATCTAAACCTGAGTTGAAACATATAAGGCGTTTTGGTTGCTCTGCATTTGTGCATGTAACAGAAGGGAAGACAGAACCAAGAGCAATTAAAGGTGTGTTCATGGGTTACCCATTTGGAACCAAGGGGTATAGAGTATGGATCCCGGAGGAAGGGAGATGCAAAAAGAGTAGAGATGTGGTGTTTAATGAAAGAGAAGTATTCAAAGACACTAAACTGAGTGGAAATCCGACTGATAGTAAGGATGATGAAAAGTCAAAGAAAAGAACACGCAAGGTAACATTCAGAGATGACTTGATAAAAGGTCCTAGTGCTAGCAAGGATAGTTCTGACACGGACAAAGGAGCCAAGGAACAAGATGGAGGAACATACACTGATTTAGAAAGCTCAGATGAATCGAGTTCTGAAGAAGAAAAGAAGGCTGGCAGTGATGATGAGTCAAGTGGACAAGAACAAACCCTTGACAATTATGTGTTAGCCAGAGACAGAGAAAGACGAAAGAACACCAGACCTCCATCACGATATGAGGATGGTAATTTCGTAGCATATGCATTGAACACGATGGAGGATCTTGAAGTAAATGAACCAAAATCATTTGCTGTGGCTATGAAAAGTAAGGAAAGGAAGAAATGGAAGGCTGCTGCAGCAGAGGAGATGGATTCACACAAGAAGAATCGAACGTGGGATCTAATTGAAAAACCTGAAAAGGCTAAGTTAGTAGGCTGCAAATGGATCTTCAAGATTAAACCTGGGATACCAGGAGTTGAAGATGAAAGGTACAAAGGCAGGTTGGTAGCAAAAGGATATTCACAAACAGAGGGAATTGACTACAACGAGATTTTCTCTCCCGTTGTGAAGCATGTTTCAATAAGGTTGATGCTATCAGTGGTCGTAAACTTGGACCTAGAACTAGAACAGATGGATGTCAAGACAGCATTTCTACATGGAAGTCTGGAGGAAAGAATTTTGATGACTCAACCAGAGGGCTTTATAAAACCAGGAGACGAAAACAAAGTATGTTTATTGCGAAAATCTCTCTACGGACTTAAGCAGTCACCAAGGAGATGGAATCAACGCTTTGACAGCTTTATGAAAGATCAATGTTTTGAGAGAAGTGTGAAGGATCCTTGTGTGTATTTCAGAGACACAAACACTGACAAGGCTATCTACCTATTGCTGTACATGGACAACATGTTAATTGCCTCAGGAAACAACAGTGTCATTAAGGGATTGAAAGATAAACTGAATGGAGAGTTTGAGATGAAAGACATGGGAAAGGCATCGAGGATTCTGGGAATGGATATAATTAGAGATCGCAGGAAGGGCACTCTAATACTATCTCAAGGAAAATACATTGAGAAGGTGCTGAAGACATTTGGAATGCAAGATGCAAAATCGGTTACTACACCAATATCAGCACAATTCAACGTACGAAGCTTAACCGATGATGAATGGAAGAAAGAAGCACCCTACATGGAAAATGTACCCTACGCTAGTGCAGTTGGCAGCCTAATGTACGTTATGGTTGGATCTAGACCTGATTTAGGCTTTGTAGTAGGGTTCGTAAGCCGGTTTATGAGTAAACTGAGTAGAGAACATTGGGCAGCTGTTAAATGGGTACTGAAATATTTAAAAGGAGCAGCTACTCTAAATTTGACATTCAAGAAGGATACAAAATTCCAAATAGAGGGATTCTCAGACTCTGACTACTCAACTGATCTAGACAGAAGGAGATCAGTAACTGGATATGTTTTCAAAGTAGGTGGAAATACAGTGTCATGGAAATCATGTCTACAATCAGTGGTTGCCTTATCTACTACAGAAGCAGAGTACATGGCATTAAATGAGGCGGCTAAGGAAAGCATATGGCTAAGGAGTTTATGCAATGAGTTAGGATTCAAAATTGACAGTGCAACCATTCATTGTGACTCACAAAGCGCTCTAGCCCTAGCAAGAAATCCAGTGCACCATGAACGAACAAAGCACATCGACAACAAGTTCCATTTCATAAGAGATCTAACACTAGCAGGCGACGTGGTTCTACAAAAGATACACACTAGTGTAAATCCAGCGGATTTCCTAACTAAGACCGTACCTGGTCAGAAGTTCCAGCTCTGCTGTGGGTTTCTAAACGTCGAATGAAGGACTGGAAAAGAAGCAGGTAACTCCAGAGTGCACAAACTGATTATTAACCTCACACAACACAAAATTAAATAAAAGAATCAGTGCGTGTACTTAAGAGGTTAAAAGAGTTCAGTCAACTCAGTTGAGGAAAAATTGTGACACTCAGGTGTTTGAAAAAGGAAGTTACCTGCGAGTCAAGGTGGAGTCGTGCTAACACACACGTACTCCAGGTGGAGCAGCTCTAAGAAGAACAGCAAGTTCTCAGCTGCACAAGAAGGGAAACCAATCATTGGTTGGACATGAGAAGTGCCTTGATTAAAAGCTGATATAAAGTCAAGTCACAGAAGTAACTAGAGACGGTACAGACTTACTCAGAGTTAAGGGTCCAAAGGCAAGCGAAGGAAAATGCAGAGCCACAGGAACCTCGAACCTGGTCACAACAAAACCATAAAACTTCAGTGACAAGTTAAGGTCTTGTATGTGTATCAGTGTATTTGAGTAGAGTTGTTGTCATGACAAGAAAAGTCTGGCAAAGTTACCTAGTAGTTGCAGATAAATTTCGGGAAAAGAGAGTTTCTGTTCCAGGATGAAGGTGGAGAAGCTAAGGTCAACACACAGTCCACCTGAGACTGGAGCTGTGTAAACAGATCTAACTTCGCCTGAATAAATTGATCTGAACCAAAGAGGAAAGTGTTTTTTTTTTCAGCTTGAGGTGGAGTCCCGAAGCGAAGTGAGATCATCTCACTCGCTCTCACCGAAGGTCAAGGGTACATGCAAACACGATAAGCTCAAGTCAGTCGAAAATCAACAAAGTCTAAGCTCAGATAAACCACAGATCTACAACACAGAGGGTTGACAAAGTCGTAAAGATTAATAAGCGGTTCGAAACGTTATCAAAATCGAAGGTCAAAGTGTCAAGACTGTTTTGTTTGGAAGTGGCTTACCTGATAGAAGAGAATGAGATAACGAAGAAACTGAAGCCGAATCGGAAACCAGATGAGGCAGAGGGTTAGATTCTTAGTCGGCAATTTCGTCTCTCTCCATCGGTGAAATGAAGAGAAGAGGATGTCGGCATAACATTGATCTCGAGGAAGACAAAAGAGTTGAGAGAGAGATATGGGCTTAATGGCAAAGTGGGCTTAGCCAAATAGGTGGAGTTTTGTTATGGATTTGACTATAGCTCAATACACCATATGGGCCGAATCATAACTGTGTCTGCAGCCCAAGTGCATGATCCGTCTACTGTCCAAGATAACAACGACTTCAGGTTAAGGGATATATATATACCCAAGGAAACCCTATTTGGAGTTGACGTGAAACAATCTCAACAGTAGCAGAATAAGAATAATCAGAGAAGCAACAAAGAGAACTAAGTAGCTTAGAAGCTTAAGTGTTCTCAAGATATATATTGTAATCTCTGGGAACTAAGGTTCTTAGTATTATTCTTATAGTCTATCACAGGATATAAGTGGTTCGGCTATTGTAACTCACTTTGATACTAGTAGAGTTTGGGAGCAAGAGATCTCCCACGAGACGTACCGTGCTAGAGGCCGGGAACTCGTTAAATTGCTGTGTTATTTACTTTCTGCTTACAAACTTACTAACGAGAGATAAGTAACATCGTGATCGTCTAAGGCATAAATTCTAACAAGCTTTTCAGTTTTTGACAAAAGTACAATGACAACAAGAAGCAGAAGAAAGAAATAAAAACTCAACATCGAATCAAATTAGATCGATCTAGTCTAAACTGGGACAGACACAACAAGCAAGAGCCGCTATCTAGAGGTCTCAACTAACCCGCACTTACCGCTTGCCACAAAGAGAAGAACCACCGTTAAATTGAGAGTCAGAACCCGGTAATTTTGGCCTTCTCGATGATCCGTTCTTAAGGATTAGGCTCAACCGAGAACATCTCGAATTAGACGCAAACCATTTTCGTTCCTATTGATAGCTTTCATGTCCAATCTATTCAGGATCAAATCCGGTCATATATCAGTGTAATATTGGTGTTGATCTCCAAAAATTTTGTAAGTTTTTTACACAAACATATGCGTCTAAATGTTTTTTAAAAAATTTCTACCAAAATTCTTAAAAATGTTTTAAGTTTCCAAAATCTCAGATCCGGCCGGACCCTGGTATAAAAATTCTCTCCACCTTAGTCCTTCACCATTGCGCAGACCCAAGTCTCTCCAACTCTTCCACGATCATTTATCCATTGATGTAGTGACGCCCTAGCTCTTCTACAATATTAAATATGAATTAAAAAAACACTAATCACCGAATGTAGCATACTAGTTGGAGAATGATTATTTTGGTAATATGTTCTTTATAGTGATGAATGAAAAATGATGTGGATAAAAAAAAAGAAAAGAAAAGAAAAATGATGTGAATATATAACTTCTATGTTACTTACGCATGAAAATTTTCTGTGAGCGTTGTTTTTATAAAATATCATGTTGTGTTTTATATTATTTTATCAATTTTTTTAAAGCATAATAATTTTAGTATCAACGGCATAAATGCATATGTTGTATGCCTAGTTTTTTTGGACGTCACTTCTTCTTTTTTTTCTAAGTTATTCTCTTTTGAAATGCAATGCATATTGTCATAAACTCCTTAGTAATCCGATTAAAATATTTTAATCGATGACATCCTACGCTTAACCCCCACTTTTTTGGGGTCAGACCAATGCATTAATAAACTAATTTATACAACTTTGAAATGGTCACATGTAACAACGTTCATGATAATCAAAACATAACAAGAAGCTCCTAATCATCACATTGGTGCCCACCAAAAAAACTTATAATAATATTATAAAACAAAACATATCATATGGGAATCAGATAGATAGATAGATACATTGAACTTCACCGGTTTTTTTTTTCCTTCAATGATTAAAAACATTTCTCTGAGTAAAACATTATAAAAACAAAAATTCTCAGCAGCCATTACTTCTGTGGAAATCAATACAGTTGTTCCTGTTATTTGTTAGTTTCGCATGGTGGCCCATCATATTGAGTTCGACAAAATCAAAAGCTAGGGATATTTTCACATCTTATATATATTATTGAAAAAAAATATCCGCTTCACCAGAATAAAAATTTATACATTTAACAAAATATTTGACTCATGAGTATATTTTTTAGCTTATCAAAAGTAATATGTATGTGACAATTCTTTAAGTGAAAACTGAAAAAACACATACCAATTTTTTCTTAAACTGAAAACCTTTTTTGACTATAAAACACTATTTTTGCTAAAACAATATAATTCAGAAAGAATGGTTGCAATCATGGTTGAAAATTATGTTTTTGCTAAGAGTTCTTTTGTGTATTTGTTCCAATAAAAAATTCAGTAATATTTAGAAGATTAAAGTTGCAAAGCTCATACTTCATATGGGCGGTGTTCGACGTGGGACGTGGCATGCATTGATGTCTTCAAAGCACTTGTACGTTGAATCTCTGTCGTCATATTTTCTTCGGAGATGGGGAGATCTGATGTTCATTTACTAATTTAAATCTCAAATGTTGAAAGATACTGATCAATGTATGAATATGATATACTGACAGACACTCGAATACATGCCATGTCGAACACCACCATCCAATCCAAATGCATGAACTTTTTTTTTGTATAAATGCATGAACTTTACATATGGTCATCAGCTATCTTAAAGATCTCTTTTTTTTTTTTTGGAAAGCTGGTTAGCTATCTTAAAGATCTCTGGAGTCAGAAAATGCCTCAAATGCTACATGCATATCTTTATGTGAAATCACTTATAACCACATTATCATTGTCAGAGCGGTCCTGGATATATAGAAACTGAGCAAGCATGTGCTGGATCAATTCTCACGTTAACGTTTCAATAGCTATAGTGGTATAACCGTATATAGTTGATTTGTTTATAATGGATGCAAAGTTCGACTTTTGGCATGAATATGTTTTATTACTTTTATGTTTTGGTAAATTAAATTATAGTCGACCTACTAATCAATTATACTTCGGACAACATATATTTCATGTAGGTCTCGTAAAAAAAATTCCTAAACCAAAATTCGAACCGAACCTAAACCTAAATCACATATTCTAAGCGATCCAAATCATAAGTCTTATCAGTTTTCGCTGTGCATCGACCAGTCTCATTGGTCAAACTATGTTGATAATAAGTGAAAATAACATAAAGAGGATAAAGATACAAAAGTACTCTTTTAAAGCACTAGATCTACTACACCGAATAGGAATCATGTACACCAAAAAAAAAATTAGATGTACAAGTATCAGGAAGACAAAATTTACAAAATGTACAATCCTATAGTGACTAGTTGAGGTTGAATTGGCTAGTAATTTGAAACCTTAAATGGGCCTTAATTATAAGCCCAAACTTTAATAAAAAGGCCATACGTATGGGTCTATGAGCAAAGCAAATACGCCATTATATACATTACATCTGGATTCACTTTACTCGCCTCTCCGCTCGTGTTTTGTAACCACAGCATAAACCCTAGCTTTTCTTCTTTTGTTCGGTAAGTATGCAATCAACCCCTCTAATTGATTTCTTGTCTAAATTCGATTATGAAAAGCGCTTGAATAAAACCGTGACTCAGTTCAGTTTATGTGCTGAATCAGTCAGAGCATGGATCAACAGCCCGAACCAGTTACGTACGTCTGCGGAGGTAAAGCTCAGACCCATCTGCTTAGTCTCTGTACTTTGTCTGATCTTAATTGACTTGAGGTCTTTTGAGGAGTAGCTCTGCTTTTTGTGCTGCTTCTCCCAAGCAGCCTCAGACATTACACAATCAATAAACCCACATGAAAATTTCTGATTAATTGTCATTTAATCTTTGCTAAACTTGTTTTTTTTTTCTGGGGTGATGAAGATTGTGGACAAGAGAACACATTGAAGCCAGGGGATGTGATTCAGTGCAGAGAGTGTGGGTACCGTATTCTCTACAAGAAGCGTACCCGTCGAGGTTACACTAATCCTTATTCCTCTCTTTGTGTAATGTGCTATGTAATGCTTTTAGGTCATGTTTATTGGCGGTCTCTTAGCAGAAGTTCTTAACTTTTCTAAAAAACGTTTCTTAACTTTAACTAAGAAAACTTAAGAACCATCTCTTAAATAAGAGATCTAAGAGCCGTCTTTTAGTAGAAAAAAAAATTTATCCACCCTAAGAAACCGGAGATAAACATGACCTTAGATTTGTTCATCTTTCTTTTGGTCTTGTTTTTATACGATTGTTACTACATTCTGGTCTAGTCTACTCATTCGTCGTCTAATTATGTGGTCCTTGATTCTCTTGCAGTTGTTCAGTACGAAGCTCGCTGAGAACCAAAACCCCAAAAGATGATTGATTGCAAATCTGTTAAGATGGCATAAACACTCTTTCCTGCCTCTGTTTGTAATATAACCTCGACTAGAAAATCTATCTTTGTTTTTGCTAGGTCGCTTGTTTTTGGCTTGATTCGATCGGTAGAATCCATTATTGGCTATGTTGAACTAAAATTACTCATACATTTTCAGTACCTTTCTTGCTGCCTTTGTTTCATTGTGTCCTGATGCCGTGAACCAGCTTCTGAAGGTTGAATGGTAGTTTCAGAGCCATACATTCTCAGTGTCATCGCTCCAGATTTGTTGAATTCTCATCCTAGAGTCGCATGAAAGTGAAACCACCGCATTAGTGTTATAGTAAATGTACTAAAATCAAACAAAATCCCAATTAAACTACAATTGTTAGTTTTATTTTTGTTTCAGTTTTGTACAAACCAACATAACCGAAAACAAAACTTTTTAAAAACAAAATCTTGGACTGGATCACACATAGAAGTGTCAAAATGAGTTAATTCGTTCAAATGAGCTCATATCTTTTATAAGTTAGCTTAGTTCGGTTCATTTATTATTCGAGTTTTTATATGTAAACTCAAACTCAGATCATCTTGATCATGAGTTAAATAATTTAGTTCGTTATTTATTAAAATTAAATCTAATAATAATATAAAATGAAACCTTAGAATAATACATAAACTTTAAAATAGGATTTAAAAATAAATATTAAAAATAATTTTAAAATGTGAAAATAAAATCTTAATTTAAAATCAATGAATTCTCAGAAAAAACGATGACCTAATATGTATTTATATAAGAGATTTATATGATAATGTGTATTCTTTCTTCCTACAAAAATCTTAGATAAATTTTTTAAAACATAATTTTTATATTATTTATATTCATCTTATAAAATTTAAATGTAAAACAAAATATCTATAATATATATGTATATATAACTCCAAAAAGTCAATTTCATGAACTAACTCATTTTCATTAAAACTCATTCATATAATTCGTGAACTAAATTAACTTCGATCATTAAACTTATTTTATAAATGAGTCTAAAAAACACAATTCGTGTTTATAAAAAAATGACCTGAGTTGAGTCATGAGTTGCAGTTCGTTTTGATATCCCTGATTGCACAACTTATGTAAAATAAAAAGAGTAGCTGAAGTAAACAATATTGACTTTCACCAATTATTCACATAATCCAATCAAGATAATTGTATATGGATAGATATCTGGAGCCTTACATTGAAAAGCAGAAAATGAAACAGAGCCAAAGTCAACTTGCCGGTGACCACAATCACTTGTAGATTTGTTGGTAAATTCGGCAAGTCATCTTTGGCTCAATATCATTATCTATTTTCCCATGTAAGACTCTCTGATACAGAGAGAAACTCTCATCACCACATTATCATTGTTTTTCTCTACCTCTTTTGTCTTATCTTGTCATGGTAAATCTCATTCTCATGATGAAGGTATTTATAGACATATGCAGTGAGGATTGTGTGAATAATTTCATATTTAGTAGTTATTCTTCGTAGAACAGTCTTATCCATGCATCGTTTTAGTGCATGCAAGCAAAAAAAGACGAAGGAATATTGACAACAATCGTTTATTGAAGAATATAATATAATTCAAGAAGATTGTTGGTTGACTTTATTATCAAATTCGTATTCCATTTTTTTGTGTGGAATAATTAATATTCCTACCTTCATTAGTCACAACACCACTCCAAATTCTAAAGGCATCTTCAAAAAATCAACGTGTCGTATCTATCTAAGCCTGGGGATTGGACATTTCGACTCGTAGTCTTGTGGTTGATCGACAAAAAGACGTCATCGATGCTGCAACAAAAATTTAAAGTTCGATTTATCATATTTATAATTAACAAAATGGAACATATATAGAAATTTCGATATTGTTCTTTAAGGTGAGAATATATTGTTTGGAGACCCATCACAGTGTAATATCAATATAAATTTTGATATTGTCCTGTGTGTATTGTCCGGGCATTTCCAATAACAACCCTCATTTTGAGGGTAGGTGATCGAGGGTAGAAACCATCTTGGGTTTTTTTTTTTTTTTTTTTTTTTTTTTTAAAGTGAACCAATCGCGAACCGCCACGTATTAGTGGGACCCGTGAACAGTGTAAGAAACCCATAAAAACCGACTCTTAATTTATAGTTTTTGTAACCGATCCTTACACTGTTCATGGGTCCCACGACTTAAAAACCCACCTAAAGACCCCCATTAATCATGCTGTAAGAGCATGTCCAACAGGGAATCCTTAAGAGGAATCCTTAGAGAAAAAATAATTAAATAATTGGTGGACCCCACAAAAAGTTAAGGATTCGATCCTTAAAACTCATAACTAAGGATCGATCCTTAGGAAATCCTTACATTGTTTGCGGACCCCCGCGACACGTGGTGGCCCACGATTAGTTGATTTTTTTTATTTTTTTTAATAATTTGAAAATAAAAAAAATAAAAAATAAAAAAGGGAATAGTTAAGGATCCACAATGGGTAACACCATTGTGGATGCTCTAAGTTACTCTAACAAAAAACTTCTGATATATCTTTAATCTTTTTTATATTACATTTTAATCTTTAGCCTTCATAATAATTAATTATAATCAAAAATTATATAAATAATACTGAATACATATTTAAAATGACAATATAATATTTATAAATTATATATAGATATTTTGGTTTCACTATATAAAAAATCTTTTACTTTTATTGAAAGAAAGTGCATCAACTAAACAATTTAAATTTAAATGTTTGAGGACCTGTTAGAGATGTACTAGTACATGTTATATGGACCGGTCTTCCAAACATAAGATTGAAACTTTCGTTTGATCCCTAAACTATTCAAACCATATATATAAATCATCCAATTATTAACCCATAATTATTAATCTCATAAGTTTCAGAGAGTTATGTTGTACGTCACATTTGTGTGTTTTCTTGCACCTAGAAACACATTACAATTGAAGAACACTTTTTGTAGTCTCAATGTGCTTTTTGGACAATTATGTCTTTGGCAAGTGACTTTCCTAATAGACTTATGTTACAATAATTTATATTTGTGTTTGTGTTAGTTTAGTTAGAACACTTATTAGGTGTTAGACTTATAGAATATTGAATTCTTTTTTGGCCACATGATTAAAAAAAGAAACTAATCCAATGGTTGTGATTCATTTAGAATTTTTTCATTATAACTGTTTTATTCTATCCTTTCTTATTGTTTAATTTTAATCTGGAAATCATCCATAAAAAAAAAACACTAAGCCGCTACTTTGACCAAATGGATCAACGATAAACAATTGATCATAACCTAATTCAGCTTAGACGTTTTGTTGCACTGACTTCTTATTCTTTGTTTTTGGCAGGAATACCACTTTGAGAAAATGTTTCTGATGCATTTCTTTTAGGCGTCGAACTGTGAGACCATTCGTAACCTTTCAACAATTCTAACTAAATGTCTTGATAGATAGATTGGCGAGATTCTGAGATCTAACCAAACCTTTTCCATTACGTGGATACCCACTTTGTATTGTCTTAGGGTAAATAGACTGATCTGCCATGCGAGCAAACAGAGAATGACTTGCAATCACCATACAATGGTATGATTACTACTTGTGCCGCCTAAGACACAATTTTGTTGATATTATATTCTGACACAATTAATGAACCAGACAGTAAAAGTGGTTAGAGTCACTAAAGAATGACACGAATACGAAACAAAAACGTCCAATAACCAAAGAATTATAAACTATGATCGTAAACGGGAAGAAGTCTTTTACACAGAGTAACAAAGAAATCTATAGCCAATGAGCTAACAGATCAGAGACATCGAAAACAAAACACCACCATGCTTGTTGAAAAACCCATATCATAGGGATAACTCCTTGGAACATTGTAGCACAGATCTCCTCGTCTCATCTCATAACCTCATCTCATCTCCTTAATCAGAGTTGGGAGCAGCTCGTGAACGAGTAACTGAACTCACCTGAAATGCATCACAGACAGATCCACGAGGACTGGCAGAAGGAAACGATCCTCTTTAAACTTTAAACAAAACAGAGAAAACAGGAAACAAAGTAAAGGATAGTATTGACGTAATAAAAGCGATATAGAATCAATCAAAACTATAGATCAGTTCATAAATAATATGTTCCAGAAAAAAAATATTATGCAACTACTTATCTTTGGTTCTATTGTTGTCTGTATATCGATGATTATACACGAACACAAATCACAATATCGTTGTTCTTTATTTTAAATTAATTGGTAAATAAAGATTATATAATTAAATTAGAAGTTTACAAATTACATTCGTAGCAATATTTTCATTTTGCTGTCCATTACTCAAGAAATAAAATCCAGTTAATGCAAAAGCAGCCATACATCAGCTACATTTGTTCTTTTGTGTTCAGTTAATACAAATGCAGACCATGTGTTGATGTTGAAGAGAAATCACAGACCTGCAAAATGCTTCATAAGATTAGCAAACAAAGTAATGAGTTAGTGCTTCATTTAGTATATCATGGCGCCTAAGGGGTGAGAGCTTTGGATACAAGTAGAAGAGAAAGACAATCACCGGAGGAAACGCTACATTAAATACTTACATATATATAGGAGGAACACTTTATAGTGAAACATTAAGTTTTAATCATGATGATGAAGCTAATAATGATAGATATCTGGAGTCTCACATCGAAAAGAAGAGAAGGAAACAGAGCCGAAGTCAACTTGCCGGTCATCAATATCAGTTTTAGATTTGTTGGATAATCGGCAAGTCATCTTTGGCTCAATATCATTCTCTATTTTCCCATGCAAGACTCTTTGATAAAGTTAGAGACTCCCATCATCATCATTATCTTTGTCTAACTCTTTCTGTATCATGTGATCTTGTCATGGTAAAGCTCTTAGTCATGATGAAAGTATTTATAGGCACATGTCGTGAGGATTCTGATAATAAATATTCGAATATATTCTTCTTAGTGAAGTCTTATCTATGCATGGTCTTAGTGCATCCAAGCAAAAAAAGTATTTAATTTGACCACAACCGTATATTGGAGAATATAATTGCTTAAAAGATTGGCTGACCTTATACTCTCAAGTTCTGATTCCAATTTTTATTTATGAATAGTTAATATTAGTACATCACCAATCCAAAGGCATCATATATAGCAATAGTCTGCGAATAAATATCCACGTGTTGTATTTTTCTTACAATTTGACTCATAGTGTTCTTGTGGTTGATCGTCAAAAAAAGTTATTGTTCGTCTGGTCGTCCCACTAAGCTTGAAATATGTGTAATAAGAATTGCCAAACTAATTTCAATTGTTGTGTATAAATAGAAGCTCGAGATTAATCGTCCTATAATGTGAGAACATATTATAATGTCAATAACTAATAATACTTCATACATGTGATACACAATTGTTCCTTGACTTCATTAACCACTAGGTCACTAGAATTTCTCTGTGTTATATCAATCACTCTATCGATAGGTTCGAATATAAACAATTTTCATGCTATCAATCAAATATGCATAAATCGCTATTAAATAATAATTTGGATAAAACAATCTAAATTAGGTTATTTGATTAAATTGATGATAGTTTCAAAAAAAAAAAAAATCGATGACCCAAGATATTTCCTCCATCACGGTGTCCATAATGAATAAGAATGCAAATAATTTTTTTTGGGGGTCAAATGGTTAATAGCGCATCCACAGAAACAATGAGATATACATGTTTTTGTTTTGGAGAAACGAGATGATTCTACTACTTTAAGATTGTATCAGTGTGTAACAATTCGAGCTCGTTTCGTGAAGCTGCTAATTATTGAAAACTAACGGCAATTAAATAGATAGTTATATATAGCTCTAAAGTTAAGTTTACTAGAAATATAGCTTCCGCGCAAGCGCGGAGCCGGATCCATTTTCTTAGGCTCTAAGTGTGTATGAGATTTTGTTGTTCGTATTTTATCTAAATCTTTATTTTTTTTTTGCGTATTGCAATATTGGAGTCATCACTTCCATTGAGTTTACTTCCGTTTTGTTATGTCTTCAAGTGAAGTGTAATTTTCATTAGAAAGCCGAATAAAAATTAGGAAGATTACGATATTAAGTTATGTACATAAGATAGTTTGAAGATGATGAAGTTTAATCCCTAAAACTTTCTGTACTACTTTATGAAAAATTCTAATTTATATGTAGAGATGAAACCTTTAATTTGCTTGTTGACATGGAATAATAATATAACGTCCCGACCGTCCACGGTTAATAGGCTGTCCATGTCCGCGTTCTCGGCCCGTGGATCTCATCCCATCTGACGATCGGTTCGTAAATTTTTCCAAAATCTCCGAATCATTGTTTACTGACCCTACAATCACCACCCGAACCTCGTGTTTTGGATTCACTCGCATGGTATCGTGGACACCCTTAAAAAAGACCAAACTGTAATATTATTATATAAAATTTGGTTTCAGTTTACAAAATCTCATGTAGTTCAGTTGGTTATGTCAATCAAATAAACATTGATTCTATTTATTGATTGATCACATCATGAGATATTGAAATGTCATTGAGGTCAGACAAATAGATACCAACTTGGTCAGACCAAAAACATGATAAGATTTTCCGGAATATTAAACACTTTGTTTTGTCAACTGCTTGGTAGACACTCTTTTAGGAATTTAAATTTTCCTTGATTTGTCAACTGCTTTCTGATTTTCTTTTAGTTTCGTTGCTGCATAGATCATTTACCAACTCTAATTATAGTTTCATTGAATAGTTGTATCTAAGTTGTTTAGTTTCATATTATCTTTTTAGCTAAAAAATGGTCTTCATGAAAGATAAAAAATTAAACTTTTTTGAGCAACAATTTTAAATGAAACTAAACATCTCCTTTTGCTAAATTGTAAATGTCATTATTGTAGATGAAAGATATTATTACAAGATGAATTGTAGCCATAGTCTGCTTTGACAGTCATTTTGCTTCCTTGAAGATTCAAAAAGTTTTAAAAACCCCTAAGAACCTATGAAATTAAGTCTAAGCTTCCAACAGTGGAGAGCACGAAGTTAATAAATTAAACTAGTACAACAAACAACAATGTAAAACTCCCAAAACCAATGCGCTTCTTGCTCAACCGGATTAACTTGAATAAGCAAGAGTATAACCTAAAGAAATGTTGAGTCGAGCACTCATCAAAGTGGCTCCAAGCAGCTTCAAGAGAGGCTGCTTGCTCCCACCCCAGGGCACTACTGGAGGAGGATGCCACCAAATTAAATCCCAAGCTATAATGACATAATGCAAAGATGCAATCCCAAATCAACACCGCAGGAAATGGAAAGTGTAAGTGCAAAGATGACACCACAATTAAGTAATGCAGAAAGTAAACCAGAGACAAAACAATGCAAGAAACCACTATGCTTTATTAGAATCTTCTTTTAAACAATCTTTACAAGACTTTCTTAATCAGCCTTACACAGTCTGTTAACACCCTAACAACTGGTACTGAAAGATTCCTAAGCTACCTGCTTGTATCTCTCCTCCGTCACGTACTTCGGCAACTGCTTCAACACGACCAAAAACACACCAAGAGCTTCTCTCTCTATAAAATCAGTTTATGTGTCTCTGTCTAATTACAGACGACCCCATAACTATTTTATAGTTATTCTCCAAGTTCCCGAAACCCTAATCTCCAAGGAACCACAATATGGACATCTTCCATATCAATAAGTGCAACTTTCTTTTTCTTGGAATGCACTTATTCCTCTTCGTTTAAGTCATAAACTTGCTCTCCAAGTTTATTCCTCTTGCCTTTTCTCCAAGATACCCACTTGCTCTCCAAGTCTACACGACTCCAGCTCAGCATTTTGACTCCACATGATCTTCACCACTCAACACGTCGTCTGCGTCAGCATCTATGTCAGCGACTACTTCAGGGCAGACATCTTGCATCTTTAATCTCCCCTTTTTAGCTTTGAGTGCCGATCAAGCACAACATTCTTTTGGTTCAACAACCACGTTACCCACCTGGAAACTTCCATGCTAATTATGCTTTTCTCCCCCACGAGATGTGCACCACACCATGCTTTTCT
Source organism: Moricandia arvensis (assembly GCA_905132765.1). Taxonomy (NCBI): domain Eukaryota; kingdom Viridiplantae; phylum Streptophyta; class Magnoliopsida; order Brassicales; family Brassicaceae; genus Moricandia; species Moricandia arvensis. The sequence continues at coordinate 8,730 of CAJHQP010006097.1, read as the reverse complement.
CCCCCATGAGATATGCATTCTTCTCTTGACCAGAACATCACCATTCTCCCTCTGCTTGATTGCATACTAAGCTAAAACATATGCTTAGATGTCAAGCCTTACAGACAAACCTGTCTGCTTCTTCATGCGTAATCATGATACAACCTCTACTATAGCGGAATAAAATACAAGTACTGCATCATGCTCTAACGCACCTGTCGAACTACCTTTTGACCAGCTTCTTTTGAGGACTTGGCTTCCTTCATGTGTCATCTTCTTGACCATGAGCCCTTCCTCATCCACACCGAGTGCATTCTGCACTCGTTACTACTGTCTTGGAGTGATTTCACTATCACCCTCCTGAAGATCACCTCACATCACTTCCTGACACATTTCGATCTCCTTCCCCTTTGTGCCATGAACAACTCTTTGTTCTGACTCCAGACTTGATGCTTTCTGATCTTCCTCAAGATCACTCCTAACCGAGCTGCATCCTTCTTCTGATGTCTCTTCCTTGATCTCATCAAGTAAGCCACTTTTGGCTAACACCACTTTTTCAACCCACTGAGTTTAGTGAACGTCTTGTTCACCTTCTTTGCCATGTTTCTGCTCTTCTCACGAGCAAAACACTCCACCTTCTTGTGTCCAACCTTCCCACAGAACCAACAACACATCCGATGTTGCTTCTTGTTTGCCTGACACAATTGTTGATGCACCGATCAACCTTCTTCCTTGTACTAACTGCACAACCATGCTTCAAAACCTCCTGTCTGACCTTCATGTTGTTGCATTGATGTACAACCTTTGGCTTGTTACTCACAGTTTCACGCTGTAGAACTTCCTGTCGTACTCCCTGATGTACGTCCCGACGTACTTCCCGACGAACTTCTTTGGCTCCACTTTTTGATGTGCTTTAGGCCTAGGAATTTTAACCTGTATCCGAGGACCTGACCCGGAACCGACCCGAAAATACAGGTTCGGGTCCAGAATCGGAACCGAGAATTTTACCCTATTGGGTCTAATGATGGAGGACCCGTAGGTAGCAGGTTCGGGTCCAGAACCGACCCGGGACCCGATCGGGTATTTTTGGAAACAAAGATTATTAGACTTAATGATTTTTTTGTGTGTGTTTTGAATGGTAACTTGATCATGTTTTAAGTTTATTAGTTATGGTTACGGTAATTGTACTACTGCAGTTTCAGAATGTGTTTTTTTCGTTATGGGGTTTCAAAATTGCAGGTTTGAGGTTCGGGTAACGTTGCAGGTTAATGGGTACAAGTAGACACGAAACACATATTTAGACCCAAAAATATGTAGAAACAACCCGAAATATCAGGAACCGACTCGAAAACGGACCCGAAATATCTGGATCCGACCCGATACAATAAAGAACCGAAAAATTTTAGGTATATGCGGGTACGAGATAAGTGGACCCGAACTGACCCGGACCCGATAAGACCCGACCCGGAACCGACCCAAATTTTTTAAAGTACCTATATGGGTTTTAATCTCTAGGACCCGAAAAGACCTGACCCGAACCCGACCCGAGGACCCGGATGCCCAGGCCTAATGTGCTTCCATGCACGAAGTGTGATAGCCCCTTCTGTTGTACTTCCTTAGTACTCTCAGAACCTCGATATCCCAGTCACCAGTTCACCTTGGCTGGTTGACCCATTGATATGATTTAATCCAAGTTCTTGGATCCACTGTTGAGCATCCTTATCTGCTTGTGATTCTCAGTCAAATCACGTTCCAGCATCCTTGCTCTCTCTTGTTCACCAGTAGCAACTTCCCTCAGCTTGCTAACTTCCTGCTCAAGAAACTTATTCTTCTCTTTTACAACCGCAAGTTCTTCAGCAAGTTCTTCAACCAACTTGCTTTGCTTCTGAGCCACATCCTGCTCACGACTCTGCACAAGACCGTGTTGCAATCTTAGATTCTCATCCTTGAGATTCAACTACTTATCATACAGCACGTGATACTCCTTAGTGTCTGTACCACTATCTGAATCAGAAGATTCACTAGACCCATCCTTGTAAGCACCAAAAGCAACAAGATTCTTCATCACCTTTCCGTCTTCTTCAGATTCTGAATCATCAGATGACTCCAATGAAACTATTTTTCCCTTCTTTAAGTTCGGACATTCACGCCGTGCGTGTCCAACACCTTTACACTCAGGGCACTTGAGTTCCTTTCGTGGTGCAAGAGGACAGTCAGCCTTCACATGACCTACACCTTCACACTCGTAGCACTTGAGACCTTCTCTTCTTTTGTCATGCCAACTTCTCTGTCGATCATACTGATTCTTCTCACTAGAAGAATTCATCATCTTACCAAGATTTCTAGCCAACATACCCATGGCATCTTCAAGATTCGCAGATTTATCACCATCTTTATCAACTACAAGCGCTGTGCTCTTTGAGGTACCACCTGACGTAGAGATCGAGCTACTGTCTATCTCCATCTCTTCTGCCTTCAGCATACCCACAAGCTTGTCAAACTTGAGCACATCCGTGTTTGTAGTCATATTCAAGACCGCCTTATGAGCTCCAAACTTCGCTGGAAGACAGCGTAGCAACTTCTTTACTAGCTTCTTCTCCTTGTACTTCTTTCCAAGTACAAATGCTTCATGCGCCATAGCACTAAGTTTGGCACTGAAGCTCGCCATAGAATCATTATCAGACCACCTGAGATTCTCAAACTGCGACCCAAGATGATCTAGACGTGTCTTCTTTACACTATCATCTCCTTCAAACGAATTCAGCAGGATCTCCCACGCCTCTTTAGCTGAAGTACTCCCCTGAATCAGCTGGAACTGCTCTGCTTCAACAGCTCCAAAGATCACCGACAACGCCTTTGCAATAAACTTTGATGCATTGCGCTCTGCCTCTGTCCAGTCTTCTTTTAGCTTGGGCTTCTTCCCATCATCCGTTACTATGGTAGGCTCCTCCCACCCAGTCTCCACAACAGTCCACGCATCTTCATTGATTCCTCGAATCAACTGCTTCATGCGAGTCTTCCAATGACCATACTGATCCGCATTCAACATGATCATCTTCTGCATAGAAACAATCGTGTCCATCTTTACCTTCAGGATTACACTGATAACTTAGGTGCCCCGCTCTGATACCAATTGTAAGTCCAAAGATGACACCACAATTAAGTAATGCAGAAAGTAAACTAGACACAAAACAATACAAGCAACCACTATGCTTTATTAGAATCTCCTTTTAAACAATCTTTACAAGACTTGCTTAATCAGCCTTACACAGTCTTTTAACACCCTAACAACTGGTACTGAAAGATTCCTAAGCTACCCGCTTGTATCTCTCCTCCGTCACGTACTTCGGCAACTGCTTCAGCACGACCAAGAACACACCAAGAGCTTCTCTCTCTATAAAATCAGTTTATGTGTCTCTGTATAATTACAGACGACCCCATAACTATTTTATAGTTATTCTCTAAGTTCCCGAAACCCTAGTCTCCAAGGAACCACAATATGGACATCTTCCATATCAATATGTGCAACTTTCCTTTTCTTGGAATGCACTTATTCCTCTTCCTTTAAGTCATAAACTTGCTCCCCAAATTTATTCCTCTTTCCTTTTCTCCAAGATACCCACTTGCTCTCCAAGTCTACACGACTCCAGCTCAGCATCTTGACTCCACATGGTCTTCACCACTCAACACGTCGTCTGCGTCAGCATCTACCGTCAGCGACTACTTCAGGGCAGACATCTTGCATCTTCAGAAAGCACGAGTTATTGTCAAAACAAACGGTATAAACATGCTCCATCTGGCAAGGCAACATATAAGATGCGATAGAGGTAAAGAGGCTACATTAAAGCTATCTGCCAGAGCAATGGATCAGAGGAAGTGAAGCACAAAAGAAATTTATATATATACATATATATATATATATATATTAGGGCACTTGCACTATCCATCTAAATTTGCGTCCAGCCCTGGCCATATATTGTTGTTGATGCTCCAAATTTGTTGAAGAATATATAAGAAGAAATCAAAGAGAATGACATGAATAGAAACCACCACAAATTTACTTGCAATGTGCTTTATAAGAAATTGTGAATAGCAACCAAAGTGATGAGTTAGTGCTGGATATAGAAGGTCATAGGCGATTTGTTAGAGATTTTAACTTAAGTCAATGTTTTATTTGGCTTTGCCGAGTACCAGCTCTGGTTAGTACTTTAATTAATTAGTTTATCATGGAACGTTAGTTGCATACAAGTAGAATAGCTGAAATAAGAGAACTACCAGAGATAATGCTTTTAGTATTCATCATACTTGCATAGGAAAAAAGTTACAAGTTCTAATCATAATAAAGATGCTAATGGTACATATATATAAATATTTGGAGTCTGACATAGAAAAGAAGAGAAAGAAACAAAGCCAAAGTAAACTTGCTGGACACCACTACCAGTTTAAGATTTGTGGGTATAATAAGCAAGTCATCTTTGGCTCAACATCATTCTCTGTTTTCCCATGCTAGACTCTCTGATATAATTAGAGACCGTTGTCTCCATAATTTTTTCTTTCTACCTCTTTCCTTTTCACTTGTTCTTTTTTTTTGGGAAAGCTTTCTTTCTTTTGTGTTCTTGTCATGGTGAAACTTTTATTTGTGGTGAAGGTATTTAGGTCATGTTTATCCCCGATCTCTTAAGGTGAGGTTTTTAACTTAATTTGCTCTTTAAAAAAATTGGTTAAGAGACGGCTCTTATGTCTAAACGGTTTTTAAGTTTTCTTATTTAAAAGCTAAAAAACATCTCATAGAAAACTTAAAAACTCTTGGTAAGAGACCTTTAATAAATATGCTCTTATAATAGTGCAGTGAAGACTGTTTGATATATTCTACTTAGAGTAAAGTGTTATTATTTATTTATTTTCAAATGAGTAGAGTGCTATCTATGCATGGTTTTGGTGCATGAAACAAAAAGGAATTTTTTTACCACCGTATATTATAGACTATAATTACTTTAAAAGGTTAGTTGACTTTATATTATCAAATTCGAATTCCCATTTTATGTGAATTATTTATGTCCCTACCTCACTAGTCACAGTACTCCAAACTCCAAAGGCATCGTACCAAATTAACGTGTCGTATCTATCTGGGGATTAGGCATTTCCACTCATAGTCTTGTCGTTGATTGACAAAAATTTAAAGAAGTCATCGGATCCAACAACAAAAATGGTAAGATTCTTTGCCATCATAAACAGTATTCATATTTATGTTTTTCTAAGAGCTGCCACACTAATGCCAATTGAGATAAAACAGTCTAATTATAGATTATTTGTGTACGAATGTACTTTGACAAAATGTATAGGAGCGTAAATGATCTTCAAAGGAATATTGAGTTTACAGTCTAATTAAAGATTATTTCATATTTATTTATTTATTTTTCGTATTTATTTTCTTCCCACACATTTTTCTTTCCACAAATTTACTCTACATAGCTTAAATAAAAACATAAACTGGTTTTACTTCGTGTGAAAGCAACTCCGATCTCCATTTGATGTTAATAATTAACGACACGTCCGTTGATAAAAGTAAATAAACTAATTAAAGCAATAAAGTTAATTTTTATTCTTTTTCTGCTCTTGAAACTTTATTCTATTTATTGATGGATCATATCAGATCTTGAAATGTCGAATTCAATTAGCCAAATAGATATCAACTGGGTCAGACCGATAAGATGATACGATTCATTGGATTGTGAACACTGAAATCTCCCTTTTGTCAACTGCTTAAAACATCTCCATCGCCAAATAAACAAAATAAGAATATTTTATCATAATAATTCAATTGAAATATTTTCTTCAGAAGATTGAACTATTTATACAAATATAAAGAAAGTATACAGCGTAACTTAAAATAGGGATGGACACAAACCAAATACTTGCATTTTTAGCATATCTGGTATTTGACTGAGCTTATTCGATTAAAGAAAACTAAACTTACAGTTGATTTATTAAAAACGAGTATTTGCACTTTCAAATGCTTGTTGGAAAATGGTATACTTGCAAGTTACTTACTTTGATTTACGACTTGTTACTTATGAACTACTTTACAAATTATTTAATAACTATTTGTAAGTTATCTAATAATTATTTATTTATTTTAGCTACTTGAACTTTGCATATAAATTTAAGAAAAGCTTAGTTTAGTTATAATTTAAACTAAACAACTTTTCTATAAAAATATTATGTTTAATTTATTTATTGTATATAAACAAGTTATTCGATTATAGTTTAGAGATTGTTTGCTTCAAATGTAAAAATGGATAATAAGCTCCGGGTAATAAATTATTAGTAACAAGTCAACAACACCAAGTAGTTGTTTTTATTTTAGTTCCAAATATTTATCTTGCACTTGCATATTATTGAAATAAACGACTTGAAATTCTATTTGATACTCAACTTGATCAAGATGAGTATCTATACTATTATTTGCAAAGTGATTTTTCACAACGGAGCTCTCACGTTAAAAGTTAGAATGGTTAATATTGTTTACGCCTTCAATGAATAAAATATATAAATTATTCAAAAATAAAAATAAATTTAAATTATTTTTATTAGATAAATTATTAAAATTATTAATAATAATAATAATTATCCAAAACTAAAAAAATATTTAAAATAAAAATATAATTCTGTTATATATATATATTGTGTTTTTATCTAAAAAATATTTTAATAAAAATTTAAAATTTAAAAGAAAGATAGAAAACAGAAAACACACAACTAAATATTGATCAAGTAAAATTATTAAATTTTTATAATTGAGTGAATTTAAAGATTGATTTATTAATGATGAATATAGTATATATAAGAATTTTCACATAAAATTCAAATGAAAATATAAATAATAAATTATCTTTATAGTTTTAAAATTAGTAATGTATATATTAATAAGGAATTTTATAAAATATTTATGCACGCATGTGCGGGCAACCCGTCTAGTTTAATTTTAAAAGACACGTATGAATCAAGTAGTGAGTACAAACTGACCGGCAATTAATTGTGTTCATCCTTATCTTAAAGAATTCCTATTGGTAAAATAACCATTAAGTGCTTCATGGATATATAATAAAATGTTCAAATATGTTGATATTATATATTAAAATTTTAAGTTATAAAGTATTATAATAAATCACACATGGTGGTTTGGTGGTAGGTGGACTTTGGAAAATTAAGCGATCCGAGTTTGAAGTAACGTCGTGATGCTAAGCATATGCGACCAGAAAGATTTGACTTTTTTGAGCCAATGCGACCACAAGATAAATGTTCAGTTAGCACAGTTGGATGCTATGAGAAGAAAATTGGATGAAGGAGATGAGCTCGGGGCGGCTGATCGAATACACTATTTCTCTTTCTCCACATACAGAATAGCGTATTCGATCAGCCGCCCCGAGCTCATCTTCTTCATCCAATTTTCTTCTCATAGCATCCAACTGTGCTAACTGAACATTTATCTGTATCAAAGCAAACACATTATTGTTATCCTCTTCTCGGGGACCAATCTTTCTCTCCATATCCTGTTCTTCTCTCTCACCTCTCGGAACCATTAAGTTGCCCCTTAATGTTACAGCACAAGGCATCGAAAACGTCAAGAGTAATCCAATACTATACTCCTCAAAGCCACAACATCCTCTTCTTCAATCATATAGCTTTCTCCAGTGCTACTTGTATCAACATCAAACCTCAACCTCTCAATCACAGTTTCCTTCGTTCCCATCCCTAACTCTGTCGATCAAGACCTGGACCATCAACAAGAAATCCGCACGCAAACCTAGAGTCTCTGAATCTGAACCCCCAAGGCGAAGTAGGATTTTCGAATCTGAGAAGCTCGATCGTGGAGAGGAAGGCGAGAAGAGACGGGGAAGAACAAGAGCGTGACCAGAGGACATTCTCGAATCCACCAGCGTTAGAGACGATGGTCTGGAGAATCGTGTGTGCGAGGTCAGGATTTCGAACCCTGAGAGCGAGTAATGTAGCCTTTAACGGCTCAAATTGAGCAAGGTGAAGGTGGTTCGCGGCGAGACGGGAGAGAATCTCCGTTTCGTTATCCATGGTGTTCCAATCAATGAATCTAATGCATACCGATCACTTAACCACTACATGGTGGCCCAGTGTTAAGCGCCAAAGAGGAAGCACCTTGGGTTCGACATGCGGTGGCCACCGGGGCTAACACTAAATCGCAAGAATACGTGGGTTGTTGTCGGCCTTGTGTTAGAATTTTGTCAGAAATTTTCAACAACAAAAACTGGTCAAAATTTTCATTTGGAAACACATTATTTCTTGAAGTGTTCTCCAATATCAGCAGGGGTAAGCACGGATCGATAACACCGCAACTTTTAGTATTTGTGATTTATTTCGTATTTAACGGATATGTGATTCTTCGATTTGCTTTGCTTCTGATAAATATGGATATCTAGTTTTCCGAATATCCATTTTGTTTATATTTGAGTATATTTACGAATATCTCATTTACTTTATTTAATACAAGTAAATCTAGAAAACTATACAAATTTGTTTTCAAACAATATTTTTACATAATATAAAACGAGAAATAAAAATTAATGAAACTATATGCTCCATAAATTTCTAAAATTAATTAAATTTTCTTATAAAATACAAAATTTTAGAAAAATAAAAAAATTATAAGTAAAATTTTAAATAAATTAATAATATGATATGTTAAAATTATAATTATAAAAAGTTATACATATAAAA